>CM055280.1:70936717-71128979 GCA_029237695.1 Conchocele bisecta | reverse complement strand
GAAAGAGATTTATTCAGGGGGGGGTCTTGTGGGAGAATAATTGAGGGGGGGGGGGGCGTCATTTGGATACAAAATTGAGGGTGGTATATAGGCCGATGGGGTATGGAAGAGATTTATTGAGGTGGGTCTTCGGGTGGAAAATTGAGGGGGGGGATCAGTTTTATAAAAATTGAAGTGGGTATATAGGCCGATGGGGTATGGAAGAGATTTATTGAGGGGGGGTGTCTTCCGGGGGTAAAATTGAGGGGAGGGGTCAGTTGGATAAAAAATTGAGGGGGTTATATGTCGTATGTAATTTCAAACAATCACCAATGATGGAAAAGCGATCAATGAGTTTGATTGTATGAAATTTCATACATTCGCAAATATTTGTTTTCTGAGACTTAGTTAAATCTGTACATAGTCCAGTATTATTTATTTCGATCGTAATTTCAAATAATCACCAATGATGGAAAAGCGATCAATGAGTTTGATTGTATGAAATTTCATACGTTCGCAAATGTTTTGTGTTCATTGTATGTAACTGTATTATTTATTAAAAGAATACAAAATTGGCATTACTTGTTGTGTATATATTCAGATAATGGTACTCATTCAAACCAAAATTATGTACATTGTTGAGTCTGATTTGAAAATATGGTATTTCCGAATGTATGATATTTCATACAATCGTAAAAAAAATATACCAATAATGGAATTTGGTTGTATCCAAAACACTGATTTATGCTGTATAAAAGGGATTTTTTTGGGAAAATCTCTTTTTATTTGGGAAAGCGTTGGTAGTGATCTCGGGGGAAGCATTTATAAAGAGGAAGACAGTTTGTGTATAATTTAAACAAGGAAACTAAATACAAGGTACTTCTATGGAAGTGTCCTGGTGTCAATGACTTACTATTTGTGTCAATGTTTAAAAATGTTTTATCTCCTAATTATGAGATACTAACTCCTAATTATGAGATATTAACTCATAATTAGGAGACAAGAAGTTCTAATTAGGAAATACTAACTCCTAATTATGAGATCTTAGGAGATAAATATATTTTAGCATTGGCAACATGACGGTTCCATATACTTCTGTACACCAGTCAACAGAAATAACTAATTAAACACTATGATAGCAATTACCTTCAGGCACAACAACGGGTGTTGTTGTTGTTGTGGGTGTGGTCGAGGTCGTGCACGAGGCACAGCAGATCACGGTTCGCGTCTCTGTGTTATAGCCCTCACAGTTAGCCGCACTGCACCACGATGCCCTGTCACCATATGCACAATCTGCAATCGACAGTACATGATATTGAGTGTCAAGTCTACTACAGCGAATATTTGTTGAAGATTTCCAAACTAAACAAACAATAAACAAATGGAAAACGAAGTGAAAACGATAGTTTTGCACAACGATATACATTGAAACGATTATCGTTTCGTGTTTGTGCAAGTGAAAACGATATTTAAACAATTTTTTCTCACGTATGTAATAATTGTAAGTTATTGTTCGCATAGTTGATGTTTAAGGAATTAAATGCGAAGGACCGTTAGCGGAGCATGTAGTTCGTTAAAAATGTGTGAATAATAACATACATATAATTAGCCATGTTTATAATGCAGTCGCCCATCCGAGTATTGATTTTTCAATCCAGTTTACGCCGAGGCGGAGTGTAGCGCCAATGAAAGTTACAAGACTCACCAGTTACAGATGATTTCTGCGGAAGACAAGTCCCGCAGCATGCAGCCTCGTGCATATAGCACCACGATAACGAAATAGACGAACAGTCTTCTCTGTCCCCATATGGGCAATCTGCAAATCCAACATAATGTGTTGTTGTTGTTGTTGTGGTGGTGGTGGTGGTGGTGGTGGTGGTGGTGGTGGTGGTGGTGGTGGTGGTGGTGGTGGGGATGGCGGCGATGGTGGTGGTGTTTATTTTACATTTAATTTAATATTTCAGCTATACAAACTGCACATCTCCTTTTCATATTTAACATATGTAAGCATAAGTCAAATCATTAATCACTCCAAAGTCTTGATTCCATGTTAATTGTGGCTTTGACAACTTTTGGCAATTAAACACATTAAGCACTTAAATCTAAAAAAGAAAATGGATTAATATTAAAATTAAATTATTTTATTATGTTTGTTTAGTATACATGTGGCTTATGGGATTCGTGACTAGTGTAGCTCCTGATGTAATAATTGTAAGTTATTGTTCGCATATTGGATGTTTAAGGAATTATATGCGAAGGACCGTTAGTGGAGCATGTAGTTCGTAAAAAATGTGTGACTAATAACATACATATAATTAGCCATGTTTATAATGCAGTCGCCCATCCGAGTATTGATTTTTCATTCTAGTTTACTCCGGGGCGGAGTGTAGCGCCAATGAAAGTTATAAGACTCACCAGATACAGATGATTTCTGCAGAAGACAAGTCCCGCAGCATTCAGCCTCGTACCGATAGCACATCGATAACGAAATGGACGAACAGTATATTTTGTTGTCCCCATATTTGCAATCTGCAAATCCAACATAATGTGTTGTTGTTTGTTGTTGTTGGTGGTGGTGGTGGTGGTGGTGATGGCGGCGATGGTGGTGGTGTTTATTTTACATTTAATTTAATAGTTGAGCTATACAAACCGCACATCTCCTTTTGATATTTAACATATGTAAGCATGAGTCAAATCATTAATCACTCCAAAGTCTTTATTCGATGTTAATTGTGGCTTTGACTACGTTTGACTATTAAAAACATTAAATTTAAAAAAGAAAATAGATAAAAACAAAAATTAAATAATTTAATTTTGTTTTTTTAGTAGAGAAGTGTGGCTTATGGGATTCGTGACTAGTGTAGCTCCTGATCAAATAGCACACGCATGTAGCCTGATAACGATCTACATGTACATTGCTTGTAAACAGCGTGGTGGGTGTTTCATTGATGGAATGGTGAACAGTGCAGATGCTGATCAGACTGAGAGATGCACAGGCTGATCTGAATATACACTGGTATTACACCTCATAAGCACCATTTCTCCAGTCACAGCCATATCTCTCTCTCACTCTCACTCTCTCTCTCACTCTCTCACTCTCTCACTATCACTCTCCTCTCATCTCTCTCACTCTCTCACTCTCTCACTCTCTCACTCTCTCACTCTCACTCTCACTCTCACTCTCTCACTCTCACTCTCATCTCACTCTCTCACTCTCTCACTCTCTCACTCTCTCACCTCCTCACATCTCTCACTCTCATACTCTCACTCTCATCACTCTCTCACTCTCACTCTCTCACTCTCACTCTCTCTCACTCTCTCACTCTCACTCTCTCTCACTCATCCTCTCTCACTCTCTCACTCTCTCTCTCTCTCTCTCACTCTCTCACTCTCTCACTCTCTCACTCTCACACTCTCACTCTCCTCTCACTCTCTCACTCTGCTCTCTCTACTCTCTCTCTCTTCTCTCTCTCTCTCTCTCTCTCTCTCTCTCTCTCTCTCTCTCTCTCCTCTCTCTCTCTCTCTCTCTCTCTCTCTCTCTCTCTCTCTCTCTCTCTCTCTCTCTCTCTCTCTCTCTCTCTCTCTCTCTCTCTCTCTCTCTCTCTCTCTCTCTCTCTCTCTCTCTCTCTCTCTCTCTCTCTCTCTCTCTCTCTCTCTCTCTCAAGGTGTTTTATTGGTGTTCGATTTAGAGAGGTCCCACTGTACATGCATAGCTCACCAGTTAAGTCTGCGTATTGTTGCGCAATGGCGCCACACGTCCCACAGCAGTACTTGGCATTTGAGGAGCAGTCTGGGCCAGTGTAGTCGCTGCACAGTTTGTTGTTGCCATAGACTGGGAGTGGCTGGTCCCCGAACAAACACGTCTCTGGAAAGAATAGTGAAAACTAATAGTATATGGCATTGTAAGTTGCAGGCATGCAATTGGTCAATTGCACATCACTTGGTGTAAATATTCTACGGTGACGCCCATTTCACAACGCAGCGGGCAATATTAGAGGGAATTTGTTACGGTACTTATTATACTAACTCCCGAAACCTCCCGAAATGAAATAACGGAAACAACCGAACGCCCTGGTGAACGCAAAGCAAACTACGTTACCTGACGTTTGTTTCGAACAGCAATTGTGGCAATCTACTCCCGTACCGTCCGTAGCCTACGGACGGTACGGGAGTAGATTGCAAAAGTTATCGTACGCAACTAACTTGACGTTAGTAACTGAAAATGTGAAATGGCGCCAACACTATTAAATTAGTGAACGTTATATATACGCATGCGCACTATCACTTTCGGCCAAAAAAAATAACAACAACAAAAACGACCAGAAATTGCCCCGACAATTTGAAGGATCGAAGGATCAAATTACTGTATGTATTACATTGTAAGAAACCCATGTGTGTAACAATAATCAGCAATTACCTGTCAGGCCGGTCGGTGCCGCCGCCGACGTCACACAGTCACCCCCCAGACAGATCTGAAACATAATTGCAACCCCAAAATGAAGGGGTTAGGGGTTAGAAGAGGACTAGGTCCATACGTGAAATACTAAGTCTTTCACTCTGGGCGCTGCCATTGGTCGGGTCGCGAGTCGCCACATCCGGGCCCATGACAAATAGTTCATAGATGATGAAACTACAGAACCATTCAAATTTTGCTTCTGTTCGAAGTGTCAAATGTTCAAAACACAATATGTGAGACGGTTCATAAATAGAGGATCTTACACGAGTGATGATTTTATATGATAACAAGTTTACTGATTTCATAATAAATGAGGCTATCAGTCAACGAGTTTAATAAACATCATATTAAATCAACACTAATGTTAGATTTTAGTTATTGCATAAGCACATCACCATATATTTTGTAATACCGCAGATAAGATTCTCGGCTTTTGATTGGCTAGCTTGCCTGGCCATATATATTATATGACTTGCCAAGGCAGTCGAACATAGAGAAATTGCGATTCCCCTCGGCGCCTCGCGTCCAATGAAGACACATTTTGAAAGTGTCTAACGATTGCGAATTGTATTCCTCACTAAACACAATAAAACCCCGAATTGATCAATACAAGTAACAAATTGTACACTCAAAACCAGTCTTTATTGTTTATTTTTCCATAATATAAGCGAAAAATTAGCAAAAATAACGAAAATTGCTTTTCAAATCTGAACACGCTCGCCTTCGTGACACGGCTATATTTAGGTCACAAACTATGGGTTCCACGCACGAAACCGCGGCGTAGCAATGACAGCGAATGTTTGGGAACCAGTCGCATTATTCTAGAGGCGTCAAAGGGAGAGCAGATCGATAGAGCAGTGGAATATAAATTAAATTACACGATATAAAAAAAACTGTTATAAAGTCGTCTTCGATGGATTTCTTACTCCATATTTAGCATGTTTAGTTTGTTTTCGTTTAATAAAAAGCCGAATTGTTCATTTACGCCTTTATATTAAGACTGACGGTAGAAAAAAAACGCAAAGATTAAAAGAAGAGATATGTGTATACGGCCAAATATAGGATCTGCGGTATGACAAATACGTTATTGTGATTCTACACAGGCTATATGGTGTAATATTGCCCGTCTGAAGGTATGTTCACCATCCCAGGCTATCGCCTCGGGTGAACATACCTCCAGAAGGGCAATATTACACCATATAGCCTGTGTAGAATCACAATAACTTATAATATAGCCTAGAAGCCTTAAGTTATCATTCGATTGAATGCGCAGGAAAACACGAACAAATTTCAAACAGCGAGTCATCGGCCATCGTAGATAACACGTCAAACAACGAATCATGGGTCCTGTTTCACTAAACTTCGTACGAATTTAAGATCGTCTGCAAATTTCAATTGATATATTTACATTTATTGCGCATAGGCAGCCTATGCTCAATAAATGTAAATCCAATAATTGTTTACGAGAAAAATTTGTTAATGTGAAATAATAAGAGTATCATAATTTTGCACTTACGAACATTTTAGTCGTACGAAGTTTAGTGAAACGGCCCCCAGTATGCGTGTAATCCTAAAATTAACAAAACATATAATAATGTAACATATACAAATAGTTCAACGAATGTGCCACAGAACACAATGCCGCCATAAAAAGAAAACAAAAGCAGACGACAAACAAAAGCAGACGACAATTTACCTTGCCGTTGCCACACGTGGTGCCATCCCAGGCGATTGCGGTTCTGTAGTTACCATTGTTACCGGGGGAAGCGCAGTGCAACTTGTTGCAGATGGTCGAGAAATTTCCCTCGTAATTACTCTGAAATTCAAATAAATCTCCCGCGTAATTACTCTAAGATTCAAATAAATCTCCCGCGTAATTACTCTGAAATTCAAATAAATCTCCCTCGTAATTACTCTGAAATTCAAATAAATCTCCCTCGTAATTACTCTAAGATTCAAATAAATCTCCCGCGTAATTACTCTGAAATTCAAATAAAATAGTAAAGGTTTAACCCTTTCACCCCTAAGTAACTGGAATGAATGTTGATAAGTTCATTTTGCAACCAATACAATCATCACAAATTGATTTTCAAACTAGTAAATTTATGAAAAGGGGGTGTTTTTGTTCTCAAAAATATGAAAATGACTAGTGAGACGGCTCGTCACGAACCGGCACATCTGAATCTACACGTTTTGTCAATACCACTATACATGTACAGGCCTGTTGTGTTAAAAGGGTTAAACGAACTACTGTCTGTTTCACGAAACCTGCGTTAAATTAGGTAAAATATTGATTTTATTACGAAAATTTGATCAAGGTAGCCACTGTTCGAACAAGTTATTGGCAGGGACTACTGGTCACAGTGATGTCACAGTGACGTCATCTTGTAACACCACATATTGAACATTTGAGATATCATCTGAGACAAAGTCATTTTAACCCTTACAGTGATGTATTAAAAAATATCGTCTGCTGTTTATTTTTTATTTTCCATATTTCTAATAACAAAAACGTGCTTTGACAGCACTTTGGAATCAATTCCATTGAAAATGACTATAAAATGCTGCCAAAACATGTCTTTATTTAGAGAAAATACAAAATAAGAAACAACTGCAGACGACAATTTTCCGTTTCCGCATTCTAAGGGTTAAGTTCTGGATTTGCGAAAAGGTAAGTCGGGGCTAGGGTGGGCTTGTGATGTGCTCATTTTTCTACTGGATATCTCCATAGCACACAACTATTGCTCCGAATGAACAAATGCCGGACACCTGGGGCTCCATAGTGATTTACAGTGAAAACTCACTAAGCCGGACACCCTGGGGACCTCCATAGCACACAACTATTGCACCGAACTGATGAGCTAATGCTGATTTACAGTGAAACCTCACTAAGCCGGACACCCTGGGGACCTCCATAGCACACAACTATTGCTCCGAACGATCAAATGCCTGATTTACAGTCAAACCTCACTAAGCCGGACACCCTGGGGACCTCCATAGCACACAACTATTGCTCCGAATGATCAAATGCCTGATTTACAGTGAGACCTCACTAAGCCGGACACCCTGTGGACCTCCATAGCACATAACTTTGGCTCCGAATGATGAAATGCCTGATTTACAGTGAAACCTAACTAAGCCGGACACCCTGTGGACCTCCATAGCACACAACTATTGCTCAGAATGATCAAATGCCTGATTTACAGTGAAACCTCACTAAGCTGGACAATCTGGGGACCTCCATAGCACACAACTATTGCTCAGAATGATCAAATGCCTGATTTACAGTGAAACCTCACTAAGTCGGACACCCTGGGGACCTCCATAGCACACAACTTTGGCTCCGAATTATCAAATGCCTCATTTACAAGGAAACCTCACTAAGCCGGACACCCTGGGGACCTCCATAGCACACAACATTGCTCCGAATGATCAAATGCCTCATTTACAGTGAAAACTCATTAGGCCGGACACCCTGGGGACCTCCATACCACACAACTATTGCTCCGAATGATCAAATGCCTGATTTACAGTGAGACCTCACTAAGCCGGACACCCTGTGGACCTCCATAGCACATAAATTTGGCTCCGAATGATCAAATGCCTGATTTACAGTGAAACCTCACTAAGCCGGACACCCTGTGGACCTCCATAGCAAACAACTGTTGGTCCGAATTATCAAATGCCTCATTTACAGTGAAACCTCACTAAGCCGGACACCCTGGGGACCTCCATAGCACACAACATAGCTCCGAATGATTAAATGCCTCATTTGCAGTGAAACCTCATTAGGCCGGACACCCTGGGGACCTCCATAGCACACAACTATTGCTCCGAATGATCAAATGCCTGATTTACAGTGAGACCTCACTAAGCCGGACACCCTGGGGACCTCCATAGAAAACAACTATTGCTAAGAATGATCAAATGCCTGATTTACAGTGGCACCTCACTAAGCCGGACACCCTGGGGACCTCCCATGGTGTCAGGCTTAGATAGGCTCCGCTGTATTTGATATGTCAATAAGATTGAGCTATTATCTTAAATTACATACCATTAAATACTGTGATAAACAGGGGAGACAATTGGGAAACTATGAAACATAGTTGTTTATTGTAAAGCAATTATTTTGGCCATAAATTGAGGCTACACTCCCGCCTGCGATTCTCTTACCAAGACTTGCATTCCAGCGATCTTTGAATTGCAATTCGTCCTCTCTGAAATTGCAGTCTAATTGCGGTCCAGTCGCTGTCCCGTTTTTGCGGTCATTCTTTCGCGATACCGTTTGTGCGGTCATTCTTTCGCGGTCTAGTTTGTGCGGTCATTCTTTCGCGATACCGTTTCTGCGGTCATTCTTTCAACATTTGCGGTAAAAACTTAACGTTACGCATATATATACACCTACAGTAGCGCTTTTATGCTCCTTACCTATTTGTATATACTAATATCGTATACATATCGTAATCGTATAGTATTGGTATATTTAATGGGCATATCGTATGATCATATAATATTGATATGTTTGTACCGTATCATCCATCGTATAGTACAGTTTGTTTACATTATACAAACGTACTATGCGAATATTATACAAACATACGATATCCGTTCGTATATACGATCTATCCGTACGGATATGGTATGAATATACAGTGGGGTCATCGTGCGGTTAAAATATACCGATGCACCGGTTAATTTCGCATGTAAACATCCGGTTTTCATTTCGATCATCTGCCACAATTTTAAGTTTTTCAAAATGAATAAATTTTCAGTTTTACAATACAGAAACAATTTAAAACTGAGGATTGTGAAGTACGTTATCACAGTGCATATACATGTGTGTTCAATACAGTAATTCATCAGTAATTCATCATTGTACTCCGCACCACCGCCGGGGACACACAACAATGATCCCCCACACACACCAGCCATCTACACTTGGCGTCCTAAAAGTTCCGGCCTATATCCCACAGTGGGAACAATGTGTATCACCACCACCACCAGTTTTTGTCTATGACTACACTACCCCCCGCCCCCCGACCACCACTTACCACGTGGCAGACTGATCAAGTGCTAAGCTAGTCCTGGTGCGATGGCCGACTGATCAAGGGCTAAACTATTCCTGGTGCGATGATCGACTGATCAAGTTCTAAACTATTCCTGGTGCGATGGCCGACTGATCAAGTTCTAAACTTGTCCTGGTGCGATGGCCGACTGATCGAGTGCTATACTAGTCCTGGTGCGATGGCCGACTGATCAAGGGCTAAACTAGTCCCGGTGCGATGGCCGACTGATCAAGTGCTAATGTAGTCCTGGTGTGATGGCCGACTGATTGAGTGCTATAATAGTCCTGGTGCGATGGCCGACTGATCAAGTGCTGAAGAAGTCCTGGTGTGATGGCCGACTGATCAAGTGCTATACTCGGCATGGCCGACTGATCACGTGCTATATTGGGTATGGTGAGATGGCCAACTGATCAAGTGCTATACTGGGCATGGTGCAATGGGCGACTGATCAAGCGCTATACTAGTTATGGTGCGATGGCAGACTGATCAAGTGCTCTACTAGTCCTGGTGCGATGACCGACTGATCAAGGGCTACACTAGTCCTGGTGCGATGGCCGACTGATCAATGGCTTAACTAGTCCTGGTGCGATGGCCGACTGATCAAGGGCTAAACTAGTCCTGGAGCGATGGCCGACTGATAATGTTCTATACTAGTCATGGTGAGATGGCCGACTGATCAAGTGCTAAACTAGTCCTGGTGCGATGGCCGACTGATCAAGTTCTAAACTAGTCCTGGAGCGATGGCCGACTGATCAAGTTCTAAACTAGTCCTGGTGCGATGGCCGACTGATCGAGTTCTATACTTGTCCTGGTGCGATGGCCGACTGATCAAGGGCTAAACTAGTCCCGGTGCGATGGCCGACTGATCAAGTGCTATAATAGTCCTGGTGCGATGGCCGACTGATCAAGTTCTAAACTAGTCCTGGTGCGATGGCCTTCTGACCAAGTGCTATACTAGTCTTGGTGAGATGGTCGACTGATCAAGTTCTAAACTAGTCCTGGTGCGATGGCCGACTGATCAAGTTCTAAACTAGTCCTGGAGCGATGGCCGACTGATCAAGTTCTCAACTAGTCCTGGTGCGAATACCTACTGATCAAGTTCTAAACTAGTCCTGGTGCGATGGCCGATTGATCAAATCGCATGCCATAATAACTAGATAGCCATGGCCTGCATGTCGTGCCCGCCGAGGCATTTGATAGTACAAACATTTTGTTTATTGCCACAAAGCTTTAGCCCGTTGACAAACATGCCGCACCCGCCGAGGCTTTGATAGTATACCCAAAAACTTTAACTAAAAAAACACTTGAACAAAAAATTTATCCTGAATGTTGTCACATTGGCCTACATACGTACGTACATCCATATGTACGTCACTTCGTGCGTCCGGTTAAAGTTTTTTTGATTTATGGTTAAAGTTTTTAAAGGTACATGCCCACTCAGTAGGCACAAACTGTTCTTTATAGCAATTACATAAGTGTATAATTGTGTCACTATTCCACCAGTTCTAAAAAGTACGTGTGCCCACTATCCATATATAATCATTTAGTAATATTTATTTTACTAATACTGACTAGCGGTGATATCAAGCTATTTTCATATTCAAATGAGGCATGATATTTTTTAATTATTTATGCTAATTAAAGGTACATACCCACTCAGTAGGCACAACAATTAAAGTTATGTGTATTCTCAGTTATTTGTAGGAATTAAATAAGTGTATAATTTTGTCACTATTCCACCAGTTCTAAACATTACGAGTGCCCGTTATATGGATATAATCATTTAGTAATGTTTATTTCACCGATAGTGACACGCGGTGATATCAGACTATTTTCATAGGCAAATGGGGCATGATATTTTTTAATTACCTATACTAATTAAATGTGATCCCCTGAAAAAATAATGTTTTCGACAGATTATAAAGTATGATCATTGCACATCAAACAATAAACAGTAATGTCTTGGTAATATTTTAAGGAAACACGGTTATCGCCCCTGATAGCAGTTTGGAAATTTACGTCTAATATAAAATGTATAATAATGCCAATAAATATGTCTATTAATGGTGAATTAATGTTTGTTTTGCCCGAAAATGTCTCAGATGATGTTTCTGATATAAAGAACATTTTGTGCCTACTGATTGGGCATGTACCTGTAAGAACACTATATCTCTGAAACCGCTTCACCAATTCACTCGAAACTTCACATACTGTGTATTTGTCGCCCACATTTTCATTATAATTTACATGTGCCCACTGTCACGGTCAAATTACTTTGAAATTTTCCTTAAAATATTTGTTGGGCCCGCTTGCAGACAGAGCGATATAGTCGGCACATTGGTGTGCATTCAGGATAAATTTTTTGTTAAAGAGTTTTTTTAGTTAACGTTTTTGGATATACTATCAAAGCCTCGGCGGGTGCGTCATGTTTCTATGTCAACGGGCTAAAGCTTTGTGGCAATAAAAAAATTGTTTGTACTATCAAATGCCTCGCCGGGCACGACATGCAGGCCATGGCCATCTAGTTATTGTGGCATGCGATTTGATCAATCGGCCATCGCACCAGGACTAGTTTAGCACTTGATCAGTAGGTATTCCCACCAGGACTAGTTGAGAACTTGATCACTCGGCCATCGCTCCAGGACTAGTTTAGAACTTGATCAGTCGGCCATCGCACAAGGACTAGTTTAGAACTTGATCAGTCGACCATCTCACCAGGACTAGTATAGCACTTGGTCAGTCGGCCATCGCACCAGGACTAGTTTAGAACTTGATCAGTCGGCCATCGCACCGGGACTAGTTTAGCCCTTGATCAGTCGGCCCTCGCACCAGGACAAGTATAGAACTCGATCAGTCGGCCATCGCACCAGGACTAGTTTAGAACTTGATCAGACGGCCATCGCTCCAGGACTAGTTCAGAACTTGATCAGTCGGCCATCGCACCATGCCCAGTATAGCACATGATCAGTCGGCCATGCCCAGTATAGCACTTGATCAGTCGGCCATCTCACCATGCCCAGTATAGCACATGATCAGTCGGCCATGCCGAGTATAGCACTTGATCAGTCGGCCATAGCCCCAGGACTAGTTGAGCACTTGATCAGTCTGCCATCACAACATAACTAGTATAGCGCTTGATCAGTCGCCCATTGCACCATGCCCAGTATTGCACTTGATCAGTTGGCCATCTCATCATGCCCGATATAGCACGTGATCAGTCGACCATGCCGAGTGTAGCACTTGATCAGTCGGCCATAGCCCCAGGACTAGTAGAGCACTTGATCAGTCTGCCATCACACCATAACTAATATAGCGCTTGATCAGTCGCCCATTGCACCATGCCCAGTATTGCACTTGATCAGTTGGCCATCTCACCATGCCCAATATAGCACGTGATCAATCGGCCATGCCGAGTATAGCACTTGATCAGTCGGCCATCACACCAGGACTACTTCAGCACTTGATCAGTCGGCCATCGCACCAGGACTAGTATAGCACTCAATCAGTCGGCCATCAAACCAGTTTCTTTAGTTTAGACATGATCAGTCGGCATCACACCAGGACTACATTTAGCACTTGATTCAGTCGGCCATCGCACCGGGACTAGTTTAGCCCTTGATCAGTCCCAGTCGGCCATCCGCACCAGGAACTAGTATAGCATTCGATCAGTCGGCCATCGCTCCAGGACTAGTTTAGAACTTGATCAGTCGGCCATCGCACCAGGACTAGTTTAGCACTTGATTAGTCGGCCATCTCACCATAACTAGTATAGAACTTTATCAGTCGGCCATCGCTCCAGGGCTAGTTTAGCCCTTGATCAGTCGGCCATCGCACCAGGACTAGTGTAGCCCTTGATCAGTCGGTCATCGCACCAGGACTAGTAGAGCATTTGATCAGTCTGCCATCGCACCATAACTAGTATAGCGCCTGATTAGTCGCCATTGCACCATGCCCAGTATAGCACTTGATCAGTCGGCCATCTCACCATGCCCAGTATAGCACATGATCAGTCGGCCATGCCGAGTATAGCACTTGATCAGTCGGCCATAGCCCCAGGACTAGTAGAGCACTTGATCAGTCTGCCATCACAACATAACTAGTATAGCGCTTGATCAGTCGCCCATTGCACCATGCCCAGTATTGCACTTGATCAGTTGGCCATCTGATCATGCCCAATATAGCACGTGATCAGTCGGCCATGCCGAGTATAGCACTTGATCAGTCGGCCATAGCCCCAGGACTAGTAGAGCACTTGATCAGTCTGCCATCGCACCATAACTAATATAGCGCTCGATCAGTCGCCCATTGCACCATGCCCAGTATTGCACTTGATCAGTTGGCCATCTCACCATGCCCAATATAGCACGTGATCAGTCGGCCATGCCGAGTATAGCACTTGATCAGTCGGCCATCACACCAGGACTACTTCAGCACTTGATCAGTCGGCCATCGCACCAGGACTAGTATAGCACTCAATCAGTCGGCCATCAAACCAGTTCTAGTTTAGAACATGATCAGTCGGCCATCACACCAGGACTACATTAGCACTTGATCAGTCGGCCATCGCACCGGGACTAGTTTAGCCCTTGATCAGTCCAGTCGGCCATCGCACCAGGACTAGTATAGCACTCGATCAGTCGGCCATCGCACCAGGACTAGTTTAGAACTTGATCAGTCGGCCATCGCACCAGGAATAGTTTAGAACTTGATCAGTCGACCATCGCACCAGGAATAGTTTAGCCCTTGATCAGTCGGCCATCGCACCAGGACTAGTATAGCACTCGATCAGTCGGCCATCGCACCAGGATTAGTTTAGAACTTGATCAGTCGGCCATCGCACCAGGACTAGTTTAGAACTTGATCAATCGACCATCGCACCAGGAATAGTTTAGCCCTTGATCAGTCGGCCATCGCACCGAGATTAGTTTAGCCCTTGATCAGTCGGCCATCGCACCAGGACTAGCTTAGCACTTGATCAGTCGGCCACGTCATTCTGCGTTACAGACAGAAGTGGTGGTCGGGGGGGGGGGGTGTGTAGTGTAGTCATAGACAAAAACTGGTGGTGGTGGTGATTCACATTGTTCCCACTGTGAGATATAGACCGGAACCTTGTGGCAGATCATCGAAATGAAAACCGGATGTTTACATGCGAAATTAACCGGTGCATCGGTATATTTTAACCGCACGATGACCCCACTGTATATTCATACCATATCCGTACGGATATATCGTATATACGAACGGATATCGTATGTTTGTATAATATTCGTATAGTACGTTTGTATAATGTAAACAAACTGTACTATACGACGATACGGTACAAACATACCAATATTATATGATCATACGATATGCTCATTAAATATACCAATACTATACGATTACGATATGTATACGATATTAGTATATACAAATAGGTAAGGAGCAGAAAAGCGCTACTGTAGGTGTATATATACGCGTAACGCTAAGTTTCTACCGCAAATAGCGAAAGAATGACCGCACAAACGGTATCGCGAAAGAATGACCGCAAAGACGGGACCGCGATTGGACCGCAATTAGACTGCAATTTCAGAGGGGACGAATTGCTATTCAAGGACCGCTGGATTGCAATTCTTGGTAAGAGAATCGCAGGCGGGAGTGTATGTTACAATACCCGCCATTTCTCCAGAAGACCGGGAATGTGTAAAGTACGGACTGTACATAGAGTGATGTCAACAGCGGCCCACTGACAGTGTTAGATAAATTGCCTAATTTGTATAATATTGAAAATGTGCACCTCCCATTCTATGCCGAAAACAAATAGTTTTTGACCACTTTCGCCTTTTTAACTTTAAGACATTTTTTCCCTTTATACCGGAGTTCCAGTTCGTGGTTTATACCTACCCCAAAGGACCACGAAAACAACAACATCGTGTTCACAGACACAAAACACAACAATTGTTTTATTATATGACACATCCATGCAGTCTGATCAGGTATTACGTGATGCTGCGTCCAGTCCGTACTTTACACATTCTCGGTCTTCTGGAGAAATGGCGGGCATTGTAACATGAGCTATGATTCGTCAAGCAGTAAAGCATTACAACAAATAAGTAACGCGTTACTCCTGCTTCACTAACGCGCTATATATTGATATTTTATTTCTAAGAAGTAACGCGTTACTTACCAAAAGTAACGCGTTAGAACTCTAACACGTTATACGCTGTACGTATGACACGATCCGTCAATATAGAGGATTTGTAACGCGTTACACACTGTTAGTTTTGTAACGCGTTACTGCTCAACATACAAATATGTGTTTCACTATAAAATACATACATTAGTAACGCGTTACTTCTCACAAGTAACGCGTTACTTCTCTAACGCGTTAGAAACGGCACTTATGACATGAATCGCCACTCACAGTCTCTGTCCTCCATCAGGTTCATGCTGTGGTAGTTGCAGCCCTAAGCTACGCACGTTATCGGCATGATTTACATGTTATTGTTGCACCTGTTGTAGAAATTGTGTGTAGAACGCAGTAGATTTGTCACTACCGGAAATGAAGTAACTTTCGGATAACTTCTGTTATCGATTAAAGTACCCGGATGATAAAGCGGTGAATAACTTGAACTTAAATGAATTTAATTAAATTGGTCTTTTACCCTGTTGAAAAATGAGTCGTCGGCTACGGCTTCCTGACATTGGACATCCGGTGGGTAGATCTGACCAGCCAGGTCGTCGGCATAGGCGGTTAGGGCTTTTGGGTCGTAGCTGCTGGACAGTGACGTCAGACACGTGCTATAAATAGAAACAGCAGGAGCAGATTAGTTCGTTCAGAGCGTTAGCAATCCAGTCAATGCCTTTGATGTTGCTCTAAGCGGCACACAGTTACAACAAAAACAGTTTAGGCAGAAAACATCTGAAACAAATAAAACAGTAGGTCTAACGGGACAGTTTACGATTAAAAAGGGGGTGGAGGGTTTTCAATATATTTCAGCACAGACTCTACAAGTTGCACGAGTGTGTGCAGAAAAATAGGTTTATTAATATTTTCTTTAGTGTGTGGGGCTGGAGAATGTGTATTTATGAAATTATTTTCCAACTTCAGAAACTTCTGCTAGCTCTGCTTGCTCTAGCATCATTGTAAATGCGGGTGCCCATAAAGTGGGTTCGGCAGACAAAAACAAAGCGGTAGCGTAAAAGTGAGATGGTTATGACTTCAAAAGTAGCATTTTTTACATGTTATTTGATTTGTATGTGGATATATGCACGAGTTACGCATATTTCAATATTGCGCGACTTTAAGAGAACCCAGTGGCATATATCCACAAACAAATCAAATAATCTTTTTATTATACCCGTATTATTCACAATTTATATGCGCCTTAAACATTAGTGATGATTTAGAAGGAACTATTTTACGAGGTAAAACATAGTTCCGGCATTGACCAATAAATTACGAACTCACGTATATAATAAGAAAGCTTACAAGTTTCCGACATTGTTGTCGAAGTAGTCTAGGGTGCATGAAGAGAAATTCCAGTGCTTGATGCGGTTGTAAGCGGTATCGTTGTGTGAAGTTCTTAATATGGCGCCCATTATGTATGCATGCTCGGAACAATTGTTTCCGGTACTGTCGTGGCGAGATCCTAGGCTGCAATATAATATATAAGTGGTGAGTTTATATGATACTTATTTCATAAATGATCTTACCTAAGTCGTAATTTGGATATCATATTTATTACATATTGTTACATGACTGCCGTTGTTTGACACCGCTCACAGCCGTGTTCAAACGTACAGCGCGTGCTGTTTGACCATGGATGTAGACAATGCTCATCCAGGCCAAGCCAACACCTACGTAATGCATGTGTCTCATGACGTTAATAGAACGCATCATTACGTCACCAGACCAGTTCACAACGGTGGCATTGAAACTTTGAAATTGATGCGGCTGCATCACGCGACGTGTACTGCGGCCGAAGTACCGAAAGTACTGCATAAATGCTCAAATTGTATGATATTTCCGACAGAAATTTAACAATAACGTTCGACCATGTTCAAGCAGTTCCTTCGTACCTCGGCAAACGGCTGGACATTGTCGAACCTTATATAAATTGTCTTACCTGAGAGGTCACGTGATTTAATATGATATGTATTACATACAGCTTAAACGTATTGGTGTGGATAGTGAACTTGTGTGGATAGTTACTATTTATTTACACACATGCATTACAACCCATTATATATGTACTAATGCTGCAGAATTGCCATTATATGGAATTGCGAGAGACGATATTTTCACATTGTTTATGTAATACAGTTAGAATATTTACACTGTCCTTACATTCATGATGGAAACGCCCATTCAACGTATTGCGTCTATATCCCAGTACATTACATTAGTGCCACGTGACGTCGCGCGACGTTGTTGATTCGTTAAAGTTTGCTTGACGTCATTAAAATACATGACGTTCATCGTCGTTGTCAATAACGTCACGCTATTGACCGGCAACATTGCTGTTCCAGCAATTGCGACAAAATGACGTAAAACAAGGTTATTCTTAATTGTAACGCCATATTTAGTTATTTACATTTTTGAATCTATCAGAAAATGCAGTGTAAATAAGTAATAAAACCATGTGCTGTTGCGTTTCCTGTGGTGCATAATACATTTGGTCTGTTGGAGTCCTTTAAACAGACCAAATGTATTGTGCACCCTAGTAAAGGCAAAATCACATGGTTTTATTCTTATATTTACACGGCATTTTCTGATAGTTTCAAAAATGTAAATAACAAAATATGGCGCTACAATTAAGAATAACATTGTTTTACGTCATTTTGTCGCAATTGCTGGAACTGCAACGTTGCCGGTCAATAGCGGCGTGCAGTTATTGAAAACGTCGTGGAATCTATGGACGTCAAACGAACTTTAGCCAATCAACAGCATGGCGCGACGGCACATGGGCCTCATGTATTGTATTGGGATGTAAACGCAATACGTCGACTGGGCGTTTGCATTAGGAATGTATAGAAGGTGTAAATATAAACAGTTGTAAGCGTTTACACAATGTATTGTAATATTGCAGCACGTACTTGTGTCCCAGTTCGTGCGCCGCTATGGTTGCCATGGAAGCCTTGAGGCTGAACTCAACAATTGACACCCGGTGTGACGAGCACAGATTCCCCACGTACGCCAGACCTACAACGGGACACGTGACCAAATAATAATACTTAGAACACTGTTCGTCAGCCCGTACGAAGAGGTGATTATCGACCGAACAGGCGAACAACGGTGCTCTAAGTAAAATATCCCAGTAATGCATGCGTGATGGGGTCCGTACGTTAAGCAAACAAGTCAGCGTAGCCAATCGGTATAATGTAGGGGTATGACCCAATCACGAGGGTATTATTTCAATTTCTTACATTTCAGCCAGTAGTTTACCGAAATCTAATGGTGAATTTTTACCATATATGGCGAAATGACGTCAGTAACGTCCCAAGGACGTGTTTCCGTCGACCAATCAAATCATGTTCTCGGACACCCTCTCTGAATCACTAGACAGTCGCCGTCACTACGGCTCGCCTCCAGAAATTAATTCGGAGAACCCTTAGCCATAGTTTACGCTTGCTTTGCTTTGTTTTTCTGAAGAATCATGTGTGAAATGTAAGAAAATGTTTATTCAACCAGGTTAGCTGATTATCTTGAAAAAATAAATGCCCTCGTGATTGGATCCTACAGCTAAACAAACTAGGTTTGCTACGATCACACGTTTGTTTAGCGTAAGGACCCAATTACTCGTGCATTATTTCACGATAATCAGTTCGCCTGGTTAAATAAACGGTTAATCAGCTCACCTGTGGTAAATAAACAATTTCTTACATTTCACATACATTTTTTAGACCTTGCGTGATGAATATAGCGCCATGTTGCGTGTATACTTAAAGAGGCCGCCGGTTGATACAATAAACACCCCGCCCCCCTCCCCGATGTGGGATTTATGGTGAGTATCATTTTCGGATTCAGTAGCATATTGTCTATAAATCCTGGTTGTCTGCGCTCAAAAAGCCGCTGGATGAATAAATGGTGGCAATTTTTCAAGATGGCCGCCAAACATTATTATATTGTTTTATTAAGGACTGTTAACTTTCATTATGATCAATATTAACCCGGTAAATTGCTATAATTAAGTCACAATTTGAATGTAAAATGATTTAGAATACATCTTACATTTAATTACATCCGTAAATGGCAATATATTTCATAATGGCTGCCGAAATAGGCTGTTTTACAACATGTGTCTGTTGGTCGTGTGCTGTTACGAACAAATACAGACATTCATGAAGTTGAAGCACATATACATTGCTTTCCCTCACAATTTATTTTTGAAAATACCGGAGATTCTTTCCACAATTATCAGAAAAGTCAAATCAAAATGGCCGCCAAAATATTCTTGTTTTGCTCTATTCTTTGCTGTAAGTAGTTGTTATAAACAGCATGTCATGCACCAATTACATGTATACACACCAGTTTGAGGTATACACATCAAATAATTTGATAACATATACATATCCAGGTACACAATGCTATAATTATATATTCAAAATGGCCGCCAAAATGTTCAGATGTTCAATAATATTGACGATGAAGCTGCAGTATTAAGTAATTAAACCACACTAACATTGTTGTGTATAGAGTGTGATATTCTGCGTATTTGCAAAGACAAATACAGATGTATTTCAATCAGGTTGTGTATTGAATAACTGTTCCAGCGTGTTTCCAAAATGGATTGACTGTTGACAAGGTTACAATGTTATTATGCAATATCATGATGATCACTGGCAAAGTCAGTATGTAGTTTGGTATGATGAATGGCATGGGCATGCTTATTGCAAACATGCATGGCTTTCTCCCACATTAAGCATCCCGCATATGTCTTCACATGTGACAATAATTAACCCTTGTTCGTGAGTTGCAAACATTGGTAATTGCAATACATTGTAACGATATGTATTTCATGCTGTCAATGGTGTAATCAGTTCTACATTAACTACTACATGTGCTGTATTTATTTTTCTAATTAAACATTATTGAAACTAATACACCAAAAACCTAATCACCATGACTGTTAATTTCAAGATCATGACCATCAACATGCTCGCTTTTGCAATTAGGAGATGTGATATTTACGGATCTATATGTATACTTTTAATAGAGCTTAAATGTCTTAAAGTAGTTGATAATACCCTTAGCACGAGGAGGTCCCGCATCCTGCGATGACACCAAAATGTGCTAGCCTAAGACATATACTCGAATATATGTCTCTGGTTGCTATAGTAATTAATATGATTGTCCATCAGCAAATACATGTATATTAGCTAAAAACTACGTGTGGTAGGTATGTGCTAAACAGGTACAATGTAAATATAATTTTGCATTCAGTAAATAAATTACATTTACAGGTGTAGACTATCATGTGTGCTATAATTAAGAACATCGAATGTTGAAACAGATTGGACAAACTAGTTGATGTATGCGTACATAACAGCTGTATGAATATAGTGGATATATTTGAAGAGCATATGCATGCTTTTAGAAAGACCATGCACCTTCAATGTCATTGTTTATATGAACAATATGAAATAGAAAATGAACCTTACAGGTTAACATAGGTCACTATTATGAAATCATGGTTAAATATTTGCTTACAATGCCTCACTTACAAAATACAATATCGTAATGGGTGCCTCTCAAATGAGACTAATGGAGTAATATACCTGCAAGTATTAGGCAATGGCCATGATGCATGCACTGGTGTGCACTTACACTGGTAATGAATGACGGTCATACACATAGGAACAAATAAGTATGTTCTCGTATGACACATAGTGTATTTCAGTAGTTATACAAGTTATATACATTTTTAATATATACATGCTTTTATAAGTACAGGTGCCAACTAAACATTTGAATCCTGTTCCTGTTGATGACTCGGAATGGCCTGAGTGAATATTATTGGAATGCACGATAAATAGTGTGTACACTATGTGGAAACGGGATATATATATCTCTCAGTTTCATCGGTTCTACTACATACCTAATAATGTCGCACATTTACTTGCGTGGCTGTCATCTTGAAAGTGTATACAAAATATAGTTGTCCTCTAGAGTAGCTTGCTCGTGTTATTTAGAGCTTAGTGGTCTGTATTTTAGTATTTACTGTGTCATACATGGAGTAATATGTGCTACAAATCATCCATTCAGCATGGTAGAAAAGGTATATTTTCTATATTTAATTTGCAAATTAGTACCTACACTACTGATAGTAATAATTATATTTCTTTCTTTATTTATTTATTTATTTATTAATGGTGTTTAAAGGCCTGTACACAGCAGTCATAATTGTGTGTATCAGAGACGTTCATATTGGAATACACAACATAGTAATCATGATAATTGTCATGGTTGCATAAATATGAAATGGACATCTAGAGAGACGAACAGACATTCATTCAGTATCTGAAACGTGTGGATAACTAATATGTGGCTGTGACTAGAGAAATTGGACTTATGGGATTTGCGACCAGTATGGCTCCCGATCAAATAGCACACTCCTGTACTCCTGTACCCTGATAACGATATAGTATGCTTGTTAGAAGCATGACGGGTGTTTCACTGGTGGAATGGCGAACAGTGCTGATCCTGATCAGACTGTGCGGATACACAGTGCTGATCTGGATCTACACTGGTCACAAAACCCATAAGCCCTATTTCTCCAGTCACAGCCACATAAACTGGTGTTAGCAGCTACACGTTCAGATGAACCTTTATGAATCTGGCAGCGTTTAAAGTAAGAAAAATTGTTACATGTAAAATGGTCATTGTAAATTCAGTGGGTGGGGACTATATAGTTAAAACTACTTTGTTTTAACATTGCAGCAGATGCTGCAGACATTATGTAATCAAAATATGGGCATTCACTATATATGCAAACACTAGTAAGTACAATTACCATTGATACAATTAATAGACACCGAGAGAGATTTGAATAATGAGACATATAGCGTAGTTGTTACAATCACTCAGTAAATGCGAAACGGACGGACAGACGGACGAACAGACGTTCCAACATTTCGGGTTTATGGGGTATTTCCTTTGTTTGAAGATCAAAGAAAAAGCCCCTAAACAACAATAGATTTTAGGAGCTTACGGAATAAATCAAAGGATTATTTTGTTCTAGGCCACGCCCCTAACCTCTTAAACCCCCGGACGTTGGCCCACTCGGACACACTGTATCTGAAGTGTGCACGGATAGCTGTCAGTAGTGCCTAAGTAGTTGCATATGCATTTAAACAGTTTATAAGTAAGTGACAGTGCATAACATAAATGAAATTCATTACATGTAAAATTCCCATTGTAAAATGTGTGGGTGGGGCATGGTGAAAAATACTTTGTTTTTAAAATTGTATCATATACTGCAGACATCAGATAATCGGCATATATGCAGTTAGCATGTCTAGTTAACACTACTAGGTACCATTGACACAAAGAAAATACAAAAGTACCATTGCCAATTCAGTGGGTGGGATAATAAAACGTGCAAAATTCTTCATCTGAATTAGCAGATATTGAACATCATTCCATTGTATCATGTACACATCAGAAAAACATACAAAACTGCCATATCAGTTGTTTCTAATGATAAAAAACAGTCTTTTTTCAATGTAAAATGTGATTTTTCACCAATGTGAAAAGTCCGAGGGTGGTATATTTCAAAATGGTGCCAAGCATTCATCCAGCGGGTTACAGAGCGCAGACATATGGCATATACCTCGTAATTGAATGTAGTTTCAGAAAAAATATGTCTGCAAAAATCCCACAGGGGGGGGTCTATTTCTGGGTGACGGCCTATTTAGTTTATGAAAACAATTAAAGCGTAAAATAGGACGAAAACTTGTTCGAATTAATTTCTGGAGGCTGGCCGTAGTGAAGGCCATTGTAGCGTTTCATACGGTGTGTCCCATAACATGATTTGTTTGGTCGAAAAACAACACGTCATTGCGACGTTACTGACGTCATATATCCATATATGGTAAACTCGAGAGTGGTGTATACTACAGCCGCTCTCCAGTGGGCCGTTTTACTAAACGTCTTACGACTAAAATGTTCAAATGCACTAAATTGCAAAAGTATGATACATGTAGTCTGTAAATTTCACATTAACAATGTTTCCTTGTAAACCATTATTGGATTTATATTTATTGAGCATATGCATGTACCGTCTATGTTCAATAAATGTAAATCCACCAATTGAAAATTTCAGACGACCCTAAATTTGCACTTAAGAATATTTTAGTCGTACGAAGTTTAGTGAAACGGGCCCCAGAACTCAGTGGTGTAATTTGCCGTTATATTTCTGTAAACTGCTGATTGAAATTTTAGAAAATGTAATAATCGTGTAAAGGTACATGCCCAATCAGTAGGCACGCAATGTTCTTTACAGGAATTAAATAAGTGTATAATTGTGTCACTATTCCACCATTTCTAAACATTATAAGTGCCCACTATAAAGAAATAATAATTCAGTAATATTTATTTTACTGATAGCGACGCGCGGTGGTATCAGGCTATTTTCATATGCAAATGAGGCCTGGTATTTTTTTAATTAAATTAAAATTAAATGCGTCACCTGAAAAAATAACATTTTCGACAGATTAGAAAGTATCATCATTTCTCATCGAAAAATAAATACAGAGAATAAATAGTAATGTCCGTTAACATTTAAGGAAACACGGTTATCGCCCCTGATATCAGTGTAGACATTTATGTCTGATATCAAATGTATAATATAATACACTAGTGTAATAAAATTCATATTACTCGTTACAGAAAAAGGTTCCAATATATGATGATGTGCTTATGTAATACATATAATCGAACATTGGTGATGATTTAAATGGTCTTTATTAAACTCGTTGACTAAGTTCATATGAAACTCGGCATAGCCTCGTTTCTTATGAAATCAGTAAACTTGTGTAAAACTTGTGTAATACATCATGACCCATGTAAGATTATCTATTTATATTACATCATGATGCATGTAATATCCCATATTTATATTACATCATGACTCATGCAAGATCCTCTATTTATATTAAATCATAACCCATGTAAGATCCTCTATTTATATTAAATCATAACCCATGTAAGATCCTCTATTTATATTAAATCATGACCCATGTAAGATATTCTATTTATATTACATAACGACCCATGTAAGATCCTCTATTCATATTACATCATGACCCATGTAAGATTGTCTATTTATATTACATCATGACCCATGTAAGATCCTATATTTATATTACATCATGACCCATGTAAGATCCTCTATTTATATTACATGATGACCCATGTAAGATCCTATATTTATATTACATCATGACCCATGTAAGATCCTATATTTATATTACAGCATGACCCATGTACGATCCTCTATTTATATTACATCATTACCCATGTAAGATCCTATATTTATATTACATCATGACCCATGTAAGATCCTATGTTTATATTAGATCATGGCCCACGTAAGATCCTATATTTATATTACATGATGACCCATGTAAGATCCTCTATATATATTACATCATGACCCATGTAAGATCTTCTATTTATATTACATCATGACCCTTGAAAGATCCTCTATTTATATTACATCATGACCCATGTAAGATCCTCTATTTGTATTACATCATGACCCATGTAAGATCTTCTATTTATATTACATCATGGACCATGTAAGATCTTCTATTTATATTACATCATGACCCATGTAAGATCCTCTATTTATATTACATCATGACCTATTTATATTACATGATGACTCATGTAAGATCTTCTATTTATATTACACCATGACTCATGTAAGATCCTCTATTTATATTACATCATGACCAATGTAAGATCCTCTATGTATATTACATCATGACCCATGTAAGATCCTCTATTTATATTACACCATGACTCATGTAAAATCCTCTATTTATATTACATCATGAGCCATGTAAGATCCTCTATGTGTATTACATCCTGGCCCATGTAATATTCTCTATTTATATTACACCATGACTCATGTAAGATCCTCTATTTATATCACATCATGACCCATGTAAGATCCTGTATGTATATTACATCCTGGCCCATGTAAGATTCTCAATTTACATTACATCATGTCTCATGTAAGATCCTCTATTTATATTACATCATGACTCATGTAAGATCCTCTAGTTATATTACACCATGACTCATGTTAGATCCTCTATTTATATTACATCATGACCCATGTAAGATCCTCTATTGATATTACATCATGACCCATGTAAGATCCTCTATTTGTATTACATCATGACTCATGTAAGATTATTTCTTTATATTACATAATGACCTATGTAAGATCCTCTATTTATATTACATCATGACCCATGTAAGATACTCTATTTATATTACATCATGGCCCATGTAAGATCCTCTATTTATATTACATCATGACCCATGTAATATCTTCTATTTATATTACATCATGACCCATGTAAGATCCTCTATATTACGTACCTAAAACTGCGTTGCTACCGTTTTTATTCGTCAGGTCGTATCTGTAATCAATGGATATTGGTTTATTTCCTGACACATACACAGGCGACAGAGTCTGACACATGACAATTGAATGGACCCTACTGAAGCAAATGCATATATTATATTATTTTAATGGGCAGTTTGTTTCTCCAAAAGTATTTTGTTCCAATCCTCTTACAATGCTTGTATACCCAAACTTGATGTAAATTATAATTTAATAAATATATGTGTATACCAATTGCCTATTATATATTCCATTACCCCACCACCTGTTGTCTTACAGTACAGTACGTATATACTGCACGACAACTGGTGGGTGTGGTAGTGGAATTTGAATATATAGTTTTATGTTGGTCATGGGTCCGAGACTTTCGCCTGTGACATACATGTATCAGCTACACATTTCAATTAGAATATAATAGAAGCATAGCCAATCTCAGTAATACAATGGTTAGGTTCTAGGCAATATGAACAAGTCTTATTAAATGCCAATTCGTCCAATTAAACAAAATAATGAGGATGGTATTTTACTCGAACAACTTGTAATTGAACAGTTTAAATATGTATTGATTACTTAAATTAGGTGAGACTCGACATTACCTCAGACATGTAGATGCAGTACGAAACTAAAGATTAAAGAATAGTTGCTTCAGAAATCTTAATATATTTCCAAATACGGCGGCCATCTTGGACGCCATTATTGCGATACTTACCTAGTGAACGACATAGCATGGTTAAACCCCCAGAGACTAGACTGTGACACGACCCTGGATGGCGGCCATCTTGGACGCCATTATTGCAAGCCTTACCATGTGAAGAACATAGCATCGTCAAACCCCGACAGACTAGTCTGTGACACGACCCGGGAAGGCGGCCATCTTGGACGCCATTATTGTAAGACTTACCATGTGACCAACATAGAGTGGTCAATCCCCGGCAAACTAGACTGTGATACGACCCTGTAAGGCGACCATCTTGGACGCCATTATTGCGAGACTTACCCTGTGAACAACACAGCGTCGTCAAACACGGGCAGTCTAGACTGTGACACGACCCGGGAAGGCGGTCATCTTGGACGCCATTATTGTAAGACAACGTGGTCAATCCCCGACAAACTAGACTGTGACACGACCCTGTAAGGCGGCCATATTGGACGCCATTATTGTAAGACTTACCCTGTGAGCAACATAGCGTGATCAAACCCCGGCAGACTAGACAGTGACACGACTCTGGTAGGCGGCCATCTTGAACGCCATTATAATACTTACCCTGTGAACAACATAGCGTGATCAAACCCCGGCAAATTAGACTGTGACACGAACCTGGAAGGCGGCTATCTTGGACGCCATTATTGTAAGACTTACCCTGTGAATAACATAGCGTGGTCAAACCCTGGCAGACTAGACTGTAACACGACCCATTTTTGGAAGGCAGACAACCCTTCTGATGCTCTGACCTGGGTCGGCGTGTAGCCTGTATTTTTGGAAGTCTCCGTCCAGTTGGCACCTTTTGGCGTCTAAGATACGAACAAAATTTGAAATGCTGTGATCAGTTGTTTTTATTTACAGGTTAGCTATTTCTCCATGATACTGCTGCATGAGAATTGATCCATAGATGCATCACGGTTTGTCCGCATGTACTGGGAGATAATCCGCGATCTTTAGCGAGTGGACCATCGACCGCACAGGCGGAGAACCGTGCTCTATGTTGTTTTTCTCGCACCCCCACCGCTCACACATACTCATACTATATGCATAGTTTAATGTGTAAGTGGATATATGCAAGAGTTATGCACGAAGCGTTATACAAATCAAATAACCTGTTGTATTATATACGTGAATCACTCGCAATGTATATGCGCCTAAAGAAAATAAAATCAAAATAAAGAAATTAGCGGTAATTTAGAAGGAACTGTTTGAAACGTTGTCCCGGCACTAATAGTCATTGGTAATGATATGGTTGATTGTGCACTGAAATGTACCCTGGGTTTGACTTCAGATATTGGTAGGTGAGTGCAAGGTCTAAAAACAATTGGTCACGCGATCCAAGTCATGTGACTTTTCCCGCCATTTTGAAAAACAAAATGGCCGCCAAACCATTTTACGAAAATGTATATGTCTCAGAAGGCAAGGCATTGCGTATTTGTTTTAGCTTCAATCCCCCTAAAATATGATGCATATTATGCTAGATTGGTTCGTAATACAGGAAAATACAACTTTTGATACTAGTATTGGATATTTATATAGAAAAAAAGAAAAATGTATACGAAAATGCTTGAAAAAATGCTGTTTTTTCATATATGGGTTACTTTATATACGTACCGACACAATAATACTATCAATATAGTGACATATCATGCATTTAATACTTCCGAAGGATTCTCTTATCGAGATTGGGGAGCGTCAATGTATGAAAAATGCATATTGTGTGGAGAAAAAAAATAAAAACCTTACCCCACCCACTTTTCAGAAATGCATTATTATTATTACAATGTTATTTAAATATATCTCGTTAAAATGTTATTATTTGGGATATCATCATGAAACTTTACAAGATTAGAGCAATCATTATGAGAAGCAATAGTATGTATTAAATGTTTACAGTCATGACTAGTTGTTGCCATGGTACCCCGTTAACCAAACCGAAATCAATGTATTTTTATATTCAAATAGCATGTTTATGGTTCTAACAAACCTGTATTACTATCTAAGTGGTACGGATATTAGTGTGAGTAAGCAATAATTACACTAGCCCTCAATACTTTATTTTTTTGTAAATATGGCCGTAGCCCGGATGAGGCAGACCGGTTGATTACTCTCTCCAAGATATTCCAATGTTTGTTGTGTTTTGTGTGTTTCCATTTAATCGGTATTTCCAGGATTTTATTAAAAAAGTAAATCGGTATGCCTAGGTGAAGTTCGATATAATTAATGTTTTAGTAAGTTGCTGGAAATCGTTATATTTTGAGTATTCTCCTTGCCGCGGTAGTTTTCTATGGATTGGAGCGCATTTCACAGCTTGATATCATCTGATGAGTCAGAACCTACTTCGATAGGCTACACGCCGATTCTGCCATATCCGGCATCCGAGTATGACCCTATATACACATGTATGGTGAATTTCCAGGACGCACTTCTTCAAGCAGGCCAAACATGTGGCTCTCTCTGGTGTGACGAATCTGTCTACAGTACGGCCAAAGAACTTCAACTGTTGCTCCCACCAGAACGCCTTTGTAATATATTTCTTGGTCTTGGCGGTTTCCACATGACGAAAGTTCTTCTCTCGTGCATTGGGAAATACTTGAACGACAGTGGATAGCATCCTAAAGGGCAGCCACTATACACGGGCGACGCACGGAATTTACATGTTCGCAGAGGTGATGCAGCGACTCCAGCTGCTAGTATTTGTCAACCAATGTGACATGCTGCGATATAAGGAACTTCTCAACGCCATAGAGTTACTTCAGACAGTCTGCAAGCAAAGAGACGAAATCAAAGCAAGGTCGTCATATGAAAAGTGCATCGCATCAATTAAAACCTTCAAAGAAAACCTTCATGATTTTGTTGCACATGGTGTCACGAGTAGCAACAGTTTCAAGTACTGGAATCAGTTTATTTCCATGTTCGTCACACAGGGAGGGAAGCTGTGAGCTGTACATATCCGCACTGGGCAGGTGCCTGCCGCTATTCTTCGCATTTGCCAAGACACATTACTCACGATGGGGCTCAGTATTCTATGAAGATTGTCTTCAGCTGCCACAGTCATTTCCATCCATCCACACAGAGTTCATGAAAGGCCATTTTGTTGTACGCCAGACAAAAAGAAAGTTCAGCAATGTACCCATGGATCAAGCCCTTGAACAAATGTACAACAAACCAGCTAAGGGTCGCGGAGGCGTTATAGGTATAACACGTCGCAAAGATTCAGTGGCTCAACATGACCTAGTCAAACAAGATCTCGCAATGGATGAGGCACTACTGCGAATTAGATGACGAAGACGAATACTCGCTCCATCACGAGTTTTCCAATGCAACAACAGCGAGAGATGAGCAGTGCATACAGCAGATGGTGCAATATGTGTTAGAGAGAGGGAATCCCTTTGAGATTTCGGGAGACTGCACTTTGAAGAACTTTGAAACGGGAACCCAAGCCGACAGCGAGAGATGCAAAGTTCTTTTTGAATTCATGAAAGATGGCGATGAAGCTTACCAGAACCTTTTCTCAACGCGGTTTGAACAGAAGACAAAACAACTGTCCGATCCAATACCGAAGTTGCTATAAGATACATTGACATTGCCAGAAGTCGAAAGTATGACGTAACTGAACTACTGAAGTTCGAGCTAACAACCACCCACCTGACTCAATCTGACGAAAGATGGTTATTTGCGTAAATCGCCGAAATCAGAACTCCAACGTGAGATAGAGAAGAACCTGGGAGGGTCTACGCAGCTTCCCGATGTATATGCATCTGATGTTAAGGAGACAGCCATGATTGTGAACTTCATGGCACATTCCCGAAGCGTACCAGTTAAGCAACTAAAGTTAAGAACATTTGGCGATATGGCCTGTAACCTGTGGGATAGATTCACTAGAATCGCAAGGTCTGCCAAGCGCATCGATATAGTATTTGACATCTATGAATCTGGTGGAATCAAGGATTTTGAACGAATGAGAAGAAGCAAATCGGATCCCATTGAAGTGACTATCAAGCGAGATGACACACCATTGATGGTGAATATGGAAGCTTTATGGGCATCCACTGTGAACAAAATCCGCTGGGAAACATTCTTCTCGAAATGGATAACCAAAACCAGACTGGATCACATCGATAGTTCACATGTAGTTTACCTTGGAGGTTCACACGAAGAAGATGTTTGGAAATGCGTAGAGATTGACTCTGAGACAGTCACTGATGTTCCATGTCTCCACAGTCACCATGACGAAGCCGATGACAGATTATTACTCCACGTAAACCATGCAGTGACGACTGGCTCCTTCAAACGGATTGTAGTAGCATAACCAGACACAGATGTGTTCGTCTGTCTGCTGTATCACTTCAACAGTAGCTGGAAACAGTGGGACTGATTGAGCTCTGGATCGTATGTGGACAAGGTAAAACATCAAGGTCATTACCACTCCATGCCCTGAGTGCAAAGCTGAACCATGACATGGTGGATGTGTTGCCAGCTATCCATTCCCTTAGTGGTTGTGATTATACCAGTAAAGTTTCAACTAAGCACGCCGTTCTGAAGTTGGTTGGGAAACAGTTTCGGACCAGAGCTGCTGAAAGACTTTGGTAAAACAGCACTAACGGAAGGAATTCTGACAGATGCCGAGCATTACCTTGTATGCGCTGTTTCCGGAGACGAGAAATTTGATACATTTGACGAACTAAGATACCATCAATACCACCATAAGACCATTTCAAATAACTTTGAGCGACTGGCACCGACATCGGCGAGCATCAGATTCCATATTCAGAGGGCATACTTCCAATGTCACCAATGGTTATATGCACCATGTCGTCAAGAGAGAACGCTTGATCCAAAGGAGTATGGGTACACATTGTGTTCTCACCCCAGTTGTTACTAGAGGCGTAAAACTCCCTGATGACTTTCCAATTCCATGTCGCTGTGGAAAGTGTGCGCACTCTGGAGCGTGTCCATGTCGTGTAGCTGACTTAAGTTGTTGTGAATTCTGTAAATGTGAAGCTTCAGGCTCATGCCAAAACCCAAACAATCGAACGGAATGAATCACGTGTTTCTAGGTAATATACAACTAAATTAGGAAACATATGATTAAACACTGTAGTGTTGTAACTTGAAGCTGCAGTGTTTCATACGTTCCGTGAATGACGTCAAAAGTTGATAAATTTCCATTTCCAAAGTACATGCGAAATTATATTCGTCTTCTGCAATTTGTGTCAAGTCTTTACTTCATCTGACATCATAACGTATCACAGTTTTTGTAAATAGTTGTAAATAAAACATCGCAGTTGTTTGAAGGAACACAATCACACGACCCGTCTCATATATGGGCCTGGCTCTGGAGAAACTTCTCTTACGGTATCGCCGTATTTCGCAAATATTGATTTAAAAATAGGTTAATTTTCAACATTTATGTCAGCATTCAATGTCATATTTTAAATATTTTTGATTTTGCAAAATCGCTATCGGCGAAATATGGCGATGCCAAAAGAGTGGTTTCTCCAGAGCTGGACCATCATGTTGTATTACTTTCAAATTATAAAATGAAAATAATTCTAACATTTAAGATTGTCGTAAGTGTTATAGTTCATGTATTCTATTCGGCCCATATTTAAGGGTGGGAATTGGCTCGGACACCTTCCATATTTCATGTATCCCTAACATGTATGTATATGGCAAGGTGGAGTATATTTGGATGTAATGAGCCTCGAATATGTATTTTCCGCAAATTAGTTGGTGCAAATATCGTATATAGAACAGCGCAGACGTTTGATAACGCGCCATAATTCTTGTTTAAATACAGCTGATTGTAGATTGCTGATTGTTGCTCGGGCAGTCACTCAATTGACATACTTTTTAATTGCCAATATATGTACATGTAGTTTAGCAAAAGCACAAGCTTGAAATTTAATAATAATTGTGTTTTGGGGCCTCTATAAAAACGGTTGCTATGGCAACGTTAAATATATTTAAAACACCAAGACATCCGCACATAAACATATTTCTTATAGATTGTGCTACGATACTGTAACGTTTATAATTATATATCAAATGATAATATTTTTAACAAGATATATCCGAATCGTGTAGTAATAATATAACGCATGTCTTAAAAGTGGATGGGGTAATGTTTTACTATTTTCACACAAAATATAGTTTCATGAATTGACGCATCTCAATCCCAATCACACAATCACGTTGCTTACTGACACTGATATCAGTACTACTTAGATATGTATACAGGTGTGTGAGAAATACTTAAATATAAAAAAAACACTAATTTTGATCCGGTTAACGGTTACCATGGCAACTTGTACTCATGGCTATAAGCGTTTCATACATAATAATGCTTCTAATAGCGATTGCTCTCATCTCGTGAAGTTTCATAAATATATCTCGAATGATAACATTTTTAACGAGATATATCCAAATAATATTGTAAGTAATTCAATGCATGTCCAGAAAGTGGGTGGGGTAATGTTTTCATATTTTTCTCATAAAATAAGCTGTATTCGAGAACTGAACCACACCAATCCCAATCACACCATCCCTCCGAAGTAAAAAATGCACAATATGTCACTATATTGATAGTATTATTTTTTCGGTATGTATATAAAGTAACCCATATATGAAAAAAACAGCATTTTTCATGCATTTTCTTATACATTTTTCCTTCTTCCTATAGAAATATCCAATACTAGTATCAAAAGTTGTATTTTCCTGTATTATGAACCAATCTAGCATAATATGCATCATATTTTAGAGGGATTGAAGCTAAAACAAATACGCAATGCCTTACCTTCTGAGACATATACATTTTCGTAAAATGGTTTGGCGGCCATTTTGTTTTTCAAAATGGCGGGAAAAGTCACATGAATTGGATCGCGTGACCAATTGTTTTTAGACCTTGGACCACCCACCTACCAATATCTGAAGTCAAACCGAGGGTACATTTTAGTGCACACTCAACCATATCAGGACCCTAGACTATAACCAATATGATCTCACGATACGTCAATAACTTATGGACAACTATTGACGGCTTGCGTTGCATTGTGTTTTAATGGGAAACGAAAGTACAGTACGTATATAATAAGACTTTGTTTAAATTCGCCCTTAATATTGTCCCCATTATCTGCCAGCATTGTAACGTTTTCCCGCTATTTCTGATTACATTAATGAGATTAGTTATTGTTACATGACTGTCGTTGTTTGGTACCGCTCACAGCCGTGTTCAAACGTGCAGCGCGTGCTGTTTGACCATGATTGTAGAAAATGTTCATTCCGGGGCCAAGCCGGCACCTACGTAATGCATGTGTCTCATGACGTTACTAAAACGCGCGATTACGTCACCAGACCAGTTTACAACGGTCGCACTGAAATTTTGAAATTGATGCGGCTGCATTTACGCGACATGTACTGTGCCCCGGAATATGGATATATATGTAAATCTGCTCTTTGAATGTAATGGGTTATCAAAGTACTGAAAGTACTGCATATATGCACAAATTGCATGATATTACAGACGGAAATGTAACGATAACGTTCGACCATGTCCAGCCGTGGGTAAACGTTTGCTTTGGCATTCGGGAACTGTTTGAACCCGCAGCCTGCGGCATTGGGGTTCAAACAGTTCCCTCGTGCCACGAGAAACGTTTACCCGCGGCTGGACACTGTCGAACCTTACATTTGTACACACTTTTGTTTAAAACTGCATAAACAATACAGTACAGTACATCAGACAATACCCGCGAATATTAATGAATAAAATCATGAGCTCCCGTGGTTGTTTTATATATACATTGCATTTCATGATATTTTCAAAAACATAAACAACCAAATATGGCATTAAGCATTAAAATACATCTTCTTTAACCAAACGTGTCTCGCAGTATCACGTGGGGTTAATGTATTTATAGAAACTTGATCGCAATTGGTGAGTTACTGAACATGTTAGAGCGTAGTCAGTGGCAATGTAAATATTTCTAAATAGTTCCGGAGTCCACTAGTTAAAGGTAGACTACTCACGTCTGCGATGTGGCTAATTATAAATATGTAAATATTTCCGAGGTCAAAGGGAGACTACTCACGTCGGCAATGTGGCTATTTATAAATATGTAAATATTTCCGAGGTCAAAGGGAGACTACTCACGTCTGCGATGTGGCTAATTATAAATATGTAAATATTTCCGAGGTCAAAGGGAGACTACTCACGTCGGCAATGTGGCTATTTATAAATATGTAAATATTTCCGAGGTCAAAGGGAGACTACTCACGTCGGCAATGTGGCTATTTATAAATATGTACATATTTCCGAGGTCAAAGGGAGACTACTCACGTCGACAATGTGGCTATTTATAAGCATGTACATATTTACGAGGTCAAAGGGAGACTACTCACGTCGGCAAAATGGCCATATACAAATATGTAAATAATTCCGAGGTCAAAGGGAGACTACTCACGTCGGCAATGTGGCTATTTATAAATGTGTAAAGATTTCCGAGGTCAAAGGGAGACTACGCACGTCGGCAATGTGGCTAACTATAAATATGTAAAGATTTCCGAGGTCAAAGGAAGACTACTCACGTTGGCAATCTGGCTATTTATAAGCATGTCAATATTTACGAGGTCAAAGGGAGACTACCCATGTCGGCAAAGTGGCCATATATAAATATGTAAATATTTCCAAGGTCAAAGGGAGACTACTCACGTCGGCAATGTGGCTATCTATAAATATGTAAAGATTTCCGAGGTCAAAGGGAGACTACGCATGTCGGCAATGTGGCTGACTATAAATATGTAAAGATTTCCGAGGTCAAAGGGAGACTACTCACGTCGGCAATGTGAAGCCCGGCAAACAGAATGTCAATAGTGTAGCCTCGGCCCGTCACACTCTTGTACCGTAGGTCAATCTGTATACATATAACACACACTGTATATCGCTTTATTGAAAATGTATTCAAATGTTCTGGCTGTCACGTAGGGCGACATACACGCATAGTATATATAATATAGTATATAGTAACAAGACAATATTCATATATGTTATATTCATATATCACATCACTCTTATGAAGCAATTATCATTGAAGTCAAGTGTATCTATCTATTACCTAATACCTTAATAAAAAACAATCCATGTCCCCTGCGGGGCTCCGTTGCATCATACTCAGGTGTGCGAAGATACATTGTATGTAATAATTTGGATGTTCACACCACACTACTCGCTTGAAAGTGTTACGTTTCTCGAGTTCATAATAAGGCCTAACAGATATTGTGGTGCGGGCAAGCCTACCATAGCTAATGATATGCTGCCGACCTTGCCTATCTTACACGTTTCTGAAAAGAAAGACCCAATTCCGGTCGCTTTATTCATGTAACCATGCTTAAACTGGTTTACTATTTGGCAAACAAGAATTATGGCATATTGACACGTACAAATGTCTAGCTAGTGATACTGAAAATAACAAGAACTGACATCGTTAAACGAAGTTAATCCCCTCACTGGCAGCCTTAATACAAAAGTCAAGTCCTCAGTGACATTGATCTTGGGCGGTCGGCCGTGGGTCGTATGCAAAACAAAGCAGCATCCATAGACATACATTGTGGCCAAATATTATCAAAATTGGTGAAGCGGTTCATGAGTTATTGAAAACAAAAACAGTTTTGCCTTACAAACAAGGTGAACATAAGTCCCCATTAACCCTGACCGTGGGCTGTCGGACGTGTGTCGTATGCAAAACAAAGCAGCACCCCGCTGTCGCCTAGACACACATTGTGGCAAACTATTATCAAAATCGGTGAAGCGGTTAATGAGTTATTGAAAAAAGAAAATAAACTTTAAAATGTTTGCCTTACAAACAAGGTGAACATAAGTCCTCCGCGACCTTGACCTTGGGCGGTCGGACGTGGGTCGTATGCAAAACAAATCACCATCCCTAGACACACATTGCAGTTAAATATTATCAAAATCTGTGAAGAGTTCATGAGGTATTGGAAACATAGGTGTTACTAGCGTACGTACGCACGCACGTACGTACATGTACGTACGTACACGGACAAACGCTATATCCCCTCTTCAATATCGGCGAGGGGATATTAATACAAAACAAGGTGACCGTACCTACTGTCTGTTTCACGAAACCTGCACAAATTGTACGGCTATATAAACAATGCAAATACAATACTTTTTTCGACAATATTAAATTATAGCAAATTATAAGAATGAGCATAACGGGTGTTTGATTGATGGAATGGGGAACATGCAGATCCTGGTCCGACTGTGCGAATGCAAAGGCTGATCTGGATTTACACTGGTCGCATACCCCATACGCCCCATATCTCCCGTCACAATCACATACCAAGAGACACTAAGCTAGTAGTATATATGTAGCTAGCACCTACCGCATTGATGACAAAGGCATAATACTGCTTAATTTTCCATTTGGCATCTTTGTCTTTAGCAACTCTGGTGGCCGCCGTGGAACGGTCAAACCAACTGGAACGAATGTGATCTCGTAAAAGTATGATAAATGGAATGTCATTTATCTTGAATTAAACGGAGATATATGTGATTCATGTTGACCAGTGTATCTCCTAATCATATAGCACACTCCTGTATCCTGATAACAATCTATATTGCTTGCCGTGTGGTTCATTGATCGAATGTTGAACGGTGCATATACTGATCATTCTGTGCGGATGCACAGGCTGATCTGGATCTACACTGATAACAACACCCATACGCCACAACTCATAGCCACTAATAATGTCTAGTTTGTTTTGTTCAGGGAACATAAATGTCGAAAAATCGTAAAAATCTCTATAAATACAATGGACCTCGCATAACCGGACACCCGGGAGGTCCCCATGGTGTCCGGTTTAGCGAGAATCCACGACAGTAAATCAAACATATACTGAAAAGATTTCGCAAAACATGTTATTATGACTCATAAGGGATAAATAGCAATGCATTATATATCCACATAACCTGGAATGAATACATCAAAGTCACGTGGTACACTGCGGTCACATGATAATCACATACGGTGCCCAATAACGTGTATGCCTTGTTGCGTTTGCATCTGTTATCTCCCTTGAGAGAGCATATTGTGTCACGCAAATTTCTATGGGGGCAGCCATTGATCGTTCTACGCCTACACGGCGAGTACGACCAAGAAACTAATGCCCTGTGCCAACTTATCCTATGGCATTGTGGTCTGTCTTGCTAAATATATACAACTCTACATATACTATTCTCTATAGTTTTCGCAGTTTTGTGCTCAGTTTATCAGTTAAATTCTGAAAAATACGAATCAAGACATTTCGTGCGTATGATTACAGCAGCTGTTATATTTAGTTCTCACAGTTAGGTAGCAGTGAACAGATAGCCGCCAGTTTCGTACACTTTCTTTGAGGAGTTTCAAACAGTAATTTATTCTAGTAAAAAACGTATGTATGGAAATGGGTTTACACCATCAGAGTACATTTGCCTCTGGATGATGATTGGGAAAATATGCTACTTTAAGTCTCTATTTCCGCAAGTGATCAGTTTTTATGGAGATAACATATTTCAGTACTTTCAGTACTTTTATTAATTCGTTTTAGTATATAGCACACAGAGTCACGTTTGTGATATATTGTGGTTATGAACACGGGTCATATTTCGGTGTTTTATGGGTTATTTCGTTATCTCTGGTGGTTTGGGTGCATTGTTACACACATACAAATTACGTCACATTTAACTAACGATAAAACATCCAAAATATATGTTAGAACTTGGGTGACGTTTACCTATGGAAAACATGTTCATTATTATTCTCCCAACAAATTATAGATTACGACACCACGGGAGCCTCGTCCCAGCGAGACGACTCTAATTGGCGCAATATTTAATTTCGCAGATACACCAACGCCTGCTTTAATCCTGCCAATATTTGTCAATTACAATGTATGTAACATTGTAGCCGCCATCAGGTGCATGTGTTAACTTTGGTATGTATAATATACTCACTTGAGCGTTGCGGATCGGGAGACCTCGGATTCGATTTCCACATCGACCTGCTCCGAATGGCCATGTGTCCTTGGGCAAGACAACTTTATGCTAGCCTAGTCCTATCGGATGGGGACTTAAATAGTCGGTCCGAACATGAAAGGTCATCGAGCCAGTGCCGTCGTTAAATCAAAGCATTTACATTGTTTACAGCCGCGCACAACGCGAAGTAGGGAATCACAGTAAATGCTACTTTTATTTTAGAAACTTTAGATAGCTTAAATAATACACTTGAAAAATAATGGAATTGTAGGTGGACTTGAGTTTTGTCAATTAACTCCCAACAAAACTACTTGTAAACTGACCCGAGGAGTTCCGAGTGCCACTTAGGCCATAGCAAGTTATTTCTCGGTTAATCGTCCGAGTGGGGGTAGGTTTTTTGAAAGTGGTTCTTTAGATACTGTGCAACCTCTCTACAACAGTCACCCATGGGAAGACGCAAAACTGGCTGTTGTAGAGAGGTGGCTGTTGTAGAGAGGTTAATGTTGTTTATTTATTTTCTTCGATAATTCTCATCCAATGGAAATGATTCTAAAATGCTGTCAAAGCATGTTTTTATTGAGAAAGAAGGCAATGCAACAGCAGACGGCAATGTTCGTGCTCAGCAGTCTAATGGTTAGATATAGAGGAAATCATCCATTTGGGATATAAAATAGCGGCTGTTATAGAGATGGTGTTGTTGTAGAGAGGTGGCCGTTCGGGGAGGTTCAACTGTAGCCTAATACACTTGTAAATTAATTGAACTAATAAGTAAGAATGTTAGTTGGACTTGAGTTTTGTAAATTAACTCCCAATAAAACTACTTCCATACTGGCCCGAGGAGTCCCGAGTGCCACTTAGGTCATAGCAAGTTCTTTCTCGGTTAATCGTCCGAGTGGGGGTAGGTTTTAGTTTAAACAATATGATTTATTAAGTTATAAGTCATGTAAAGGAACAATACATGGTATGATACAAACATTAAATAGTGTGTGGATTGGAAAACAAGCTTAAACAAGCTTATATGAATTCTTCTCCACTATAAGCGTGAGTACAATATACATGTCATTACTGTCAGGCAGGTTATGACTAGTTAATTATCAATGGTGACTGAAATAACAATTGATCATTAACATTTGAAATAGATGGTAATATGTGTAGATTGGTGGTGGAATACAGAGTGGCCTGCGGTTCTCTTACCAGGCGAATTGCAATTCCTGGAACGCAGGATTGCAATTCGCGTTCCCATTAATTGCAATTGGACCGCAATCGGACTGCAATCATGTGACTGCGGTCCAAATAGTTGGTTGCGGAATTGCAATACTTATAGCGCAGTTAGCGCTGCGCTTCGCTTTTAATTCTCCTTTTTATGCCACCGGGTTTCGAAGAAACGGGTGGCATATAGTGTTTGGACCGTCCGTCCGTCCGTCCGTCCGTCCGTCCGTCCGTCCGTCCGTCCGTCCGTCCGTCCGTCCGTCCGTCCGTCCGTCCGTCCGTCCGTCCGTCCGTCCGTCCGTCCGTCCGTCCGTCCTCCGTCCGTCCGTCCGTCCGTCCGTCCGTCCGTCCGTCCGTCCGTCCGTCCGGTTTATGTGACACCTTTTTAAAGAACAAATGGTCACATAAAACCGATTCGTTAGAACGTCCGTCCGTCCGTCCGTCCGTCCGTCCGTCCGTCCGTCCGTCCGTCCGTCCGGGCACACGATTTGCAGTTACGTGACTATGTCACATAGGGATGGGACTTGTTAAAGGTTAGGGTTAGTAACATAACTAATAGAAAAAAAAACTAACGAATAATTTATTTATGTGACACTTATTCCGTTTATGTGACACCTTTTTAAAGAACAAATGGTCACATAAAACCGATTCGTTTAGGAGTCCGTCCGTCCGTCCGTCCGTCCGTCCGTCCGTCCGTCCGTCCGTCCGTCCGTCCGTCCGTCCGTCCGTCCGTCCGTCCGTCCGTACCGTCCGTCCGTCCGTCCGTCCGTCGGGCACACGAATTGGCAGTTACGTGACTATGTCACATAGGGATGGACTTGTTAAAGGTTTAGGGTTAGTAAACATAACTAATAGAAAAAACTAACGAATAATTTATTTATGTGACACTTATTCCGTTTATTTTTGTGACACCTTTTTAAAGAACAAATGGTCACATAAGTATCCATTCGCGAGAACGTACGTCCGTCCGTCCGTCCGTCCGTCCGTCCGTCCGTCCGTCCGTCCGTCCGGGGCACACGAATTGGCAGTTACGTGACTATGTCACATAGGGAGTGGACTTGTTAAAGGTTAGGGTTAGTAACATACTAATAGAAAAAACTAACGAATAATTTATTTATGTGACACTTATTCCGTTTTATGTGACACCTTTTTTAAAGAACAAATGGTACACATGTATCCATTCGCGAGAACGTCCGTCCGTCCGTCCGTCCGTCCGTCCGTCCGTCCGTCCGTCCGGCACACGAATTGGCAGTTACGTGACTATGTCACATAGGGATGGATTCTTGTTAAAGGGTTAGGGTTAGTAACATAACTAATAGAAAAAAACTAACGAATAATTTATTTATGTGACACTTATTCCGTTTATGTGACACCTTTTTAAAGAACAAAATGGTCACATAAGTATCCATTCGCGAGAACGTCCGTCCGTCCGTCCGTCCGTCCGTCCGTCCGTCCGTCCGTCCGTCCGGGCGCACGAATTGGCAGTTACGTGACTATGTCACATAGGGATGGACTTGTTAAAGGTTAGGGTTAAGTAACATAAACTAATAGAAAAACTAACGAATAATTTATTTATGTGACACTTATTCCGTTTATGTGACACCTTTTTAAAGAACAAATGGTCACATAAGTATCCATTCGCGAGAACGTCCGTCCGTCCGTCCGTCCGTCCGTCCGTCCGTCCGTCCGTCCGTCCGTCCGTCCGTCCGTCCGTCCGTCCGTCCGTCCGTCCGTCCGTCCGTCCGTCCGTCCGTCCGTCCGGGCACACGAATTGGCAGTTACGTGACTATGTCACATAGGGGATGGACTTGTTAAAGGTTAGGGTTAGTAACATAACTAATAGAAAAAACTAACGAATAATATATTTATGTGACACTTATTCCGTTTATGTGACACCTTTTTAAAGAACAAATGGTCACATAAGTATCCATTCGCGCGAGAACGTCCGTCCGTCCGTCCGTCCGTCCCGTCCGTCCGTCCGTCCGTCCGTCCGTCCGTCCGTCCGTCCGTCCGGGCACACGAATTGGCAGTTACGTGACTATGTCACATAGGGATGGACTTGTTAAAGGTTAGGGTTAGTAACATAACTAATAGAAAAAAACTAACGAATAATTTATTTATGTGACACTTATTCCGTTTAGTGACACCTTTTTAAAGAACAAATGGTCACATAAGTATCCATTCGCGAGAACGTCCGTCCGTCCGTCCGTCCGGGCACACGAATTGGCAGTTACGTGACTATGTCACATAGGGATGGACTTGTTAAAGGTTAGGGTTAGTAACATAACTAATAGAAAAAACTAACGAATAATTTATTTATGTGACACTTATTCCGTTTATGTGACACCTTTTTAAAGAACAAATGGTCACATAAGTATCCATTCGCGAGAACGTCCGTCCGTCCGTCCGTCCGTCCGTCCGTCCGTCCGTCCGTCCGTCCGTCCGTCCGTCCGGGCACACGAATTGGCAGTTACGTGACTATGTCACATAGGAGATGGACTTGTTAAAGGTTAGGGTTAGTAACATAACTAATAGAAAAAAACTAACGAATAATTTATTATGTGGACACTATTCCGTTTATGTGGACACCTTTTTTAAAGAACAAATGGTCACATAAGTATCCATCGCGAGAAACGTCCGTCCGTCCGGTCCGTCCGTCCGTCCGTCCGTCCGTCCGTCCGTCCGTCCGTCCGTCCGTCCGTCCGTACGTCCGTCCGTCCGTCCGTCCGTCCGTCCGTCCGTTCCTCCGTCCGTCCGTCCGTCCGTCCGTCCGTCCGTCCGTCCGTCCGTCCGTCCGTCCGTCCGTCCGTCCGTCCGTCCGTCCGTCCGTCCGTCCCGTCCGTCCGTCCGTCGTCCGTCCGTCCGTCCGTCCGTCCGTCCGTCCGTCCGTCCGTCCGTCCCGGGCACACGAATTGGCAGTTACGTGACTATGTCACATAGGGATGGACTTGTTAAAGGTTAGGGTTTAGTAACATAACTAATAGAAAAAAACTAACGAATAATTTATTTATGTGACACTTATTCCGTTTATGTGACACCTTTTTAAAGAACAAATGGTCACATAAGTATCCATTCGCGAGAACGTCCGTCCGTCCGGTCCGTCCGTCCGTCCGTCCGTCCGTCCGTCCGTCCGTCCGTCCGTCCGTCCGTCCGTCCGTCCGTCCGTCCGTCCGTCCGTCCGTCCGTCCGTCCGTCCGTCCGTCCGTCCGTCCGTCCGTCCGTCCGTCCGTCCGTCCGTCCGTCCGTCCGTCCGTCCGTCCGTCCGTCCGTCCGTCCGTCGTCCGTCCGTCCGTCCGTCCGTCCGTCCGTCCGTCCGTCCGTCCGTCCGTCCGTCCGTCCGTCCGTCCGTCCGTCCGTCCGTCCCGTCCGTCCGTCCGTCCGTCCGTCCGTCCGTCCGTCCGTCCGTCCGTCCGTCCGTCCGTCCGTCCGTCCGTCCGTCCGTCCGTCTGTCTGTCTGTCTGTCTGTCTGTCTGTCTGTCTGTCTGTCTGTCTGTCTGTCTGTCTGTCTGTCTGTCTGTCTGTCTGTCTGTATGTCTGTCTGTCTGTCTGTCTGTCTGTCTGTCTGTCTGTCTGTCTGTCTGTCTGTCTGTCTCTGTCTGTCTGTCTGTCTGTATGTCTGTCTGTCTGTCTGTCTGTCTGTCTGTCTGTCTGTCTGTCTGTCTGTCTGTGTATGTCTGTCTGTCTGTCTGTCTGTCTGTCTGTCTGTCTGTCTGTCTGTCTGTCTGTCTGTCTGTCTGTCCGTCTGTCCGTCTGTCCGTCTGTCCGTCTGTCTGTCTGTCTGTCTGTCTGTCTGTCTGTCTGTCCGTCTGTCCGTCTGTCCGTCTGTCCGTCTGTCCGTCTGTCCGTCTGTCCGTCTGTCCGTCTGTCCGTCTGTCCGTCTGTCCGTCTGTCCGTCTGTCCGTCTGTCCGTCTGTCCGTCTGTCCGTCTGTATGTCTGTATGTCTGTCTGTCTGTCTGTCTGTCTGTCTGTCTGTCTGTCTGTATGTATGTCTGTCTGTCTGTCTGTCTGTCTGTCTGTCTGTCTGTCTGTCTGTCTGTCTGTCTGTCTGTCTGTCTGTCTGTCTGTCTGTCTGTCTGTCTGTCTGTTCTGTCTGTCTGTCGTCTGTCTGTCTGTCTGTCTGTCTGTCTGTCTGTCTGTCTGTCTGTCTGTCTGTCTGTCTGTCTGTCTGTCTGTCTGTGTCTGTCTGTCTGTCTGTCTGTCTGTCTGTCTGTCTGTCTGTCTGTCTGTCGTCTGTCTGTCTGTCTGTCTGTCTGTCTGTCTGTCTGTCTGTCTGTCTGTCTGTCTGTCTGTCTGTCTGTCTGTCTGTCTGTCTGTCTGTCTGTCTGTCTGTATGTCTGTCTGTATGTCTGTATGTCTGTCTGTCACAGTTTCTCAAATATGCTGCAGGTGGCATCCGCGTTCGACGAACGCATTTCTTGTTTCCTTTAAACTGCGAAAGAATGACCGCTTTATGCTGCGGCGCTCTGCGGTCAAACCAGCGGATCGCTCTGCTTGACCAATGAGGCAATAAAATCGAAATAGTTGACAAACGTATCCGTGTTCCAATCCAAAATTGTATCCCATCTATTTCATTCAAAGTGACTAGAAAGTCAGCGGTATTGGTGATCTATTTTTTTTGGTGCGCAAATATAAATCGGCGGGTTATTGCGAGACAGTGAAATATTGACCTTGACAATTTCTTGGACAAAAAAAAATGTCGTCACTACCGTTCCGAATATCAAGAACACATTAATAGACACCACCATACTCACAATATATTTATTTTCATATAAAATCAAATTATAATGTGTGGTCCACGGTATAATATTGCAAAACTAAGCATCAATTTTGAGTATTGTTTACTTTTTCGTCGGTATCAAATTACGTTTTCCTATTGTGTTAACTGTAATGTTCAACATAAATTAATGCGCTCAGGCCTGCAATTTGGTGGCTTCTAACCAGAGGCGTCTACAGCTAATGACGAGCAGCCTATGGCAACGGCCGCGGACGATCGGAGGACGACCGCGCCACCTACGGAAAGAGCCGAGGACTACCGGATGACCGGTGAAGACCGACACTTTGAGAGTTGCTTCAGAGACGAACACATCGAACTGCACGCTAGAAGTAGAACTGAGGTATACTCCGGTATTGTTAAGGGATTGTTATAATAATGTCAGACCTCCAAGAGGCTTGATATTACAATGGCGACTAGGATGTCAGAATAGTTTTCACGGCGAGGGAGAACTTGCAGTTGCAAAACAATTTTGCAAGCTGCGTATCTGGAGACTGGAGTTGAGATCCAGACCAGACCAGATCAGCCGGCGTGGGAAATTGTCAATTTCCACATTGGAATCCACGTTTATCTCTCCAAGAGAGTAAACACAGCGTTGTATTCAGTATGGTCCCCCATATTTGCTTGAATTGGATTGTATTTTTCAATAAAGTGTGATTTAGTTCATGTTTTCTTTTGTTTTTTATTTTTATTTCGTGATATAAGCGGCTCAATTTTCGTGGAAAAAGAAACACCAAACGGAAAATTCGGGTTTCCATCTAATTTGACAAGGTTATTATAATATAATCATCAATTGTAATTAATAAATAATTTTCCCAAAGTAATTTGTTTGTTTTTAGGTAAAATAAAAAAGGAAATCATTAAAAAAAATTTTTTTTTTTGGAAAGACGGTTTAAGTGAATGGAACTGGGGGTGCATTCTGAAAATTTGCTTCAATTTTCTGTTGTTGATTCCAAGAATCAATTAAACAACCCATACTAAGTTGTAGTTGTTGTGCAAGTGTAATTTCGCTGTAGAAAAAGTTGTAATTTTGACTGGTAATTTTATTTATAAATAAAAATAATTTAAATTCAAAAGGTTCCCTTTGTACATAATGGCCGCAGAACCAGGGCCAATACGGATTAATTACGCATCCGCAAATGAATTGATTTCTATACCAGGTATTGGTGTCAAATTGGCTGAAGCAATAATTACATTGAGAGAATACCAGGGCAATTTAGATCAGGATCTTTTGGAAGTCATGTTGCGAGTAAAATTAAGTCCTTCAGAGTTAGCTGCACTTGACTTTACACCAAATTCGGAGCTACCAATCCGATACAACGTGCGACTTGCTGAGCCATTGCCAACACCGCCTTCAACAAACTTGCCCTTTGTTACACAGCCCCGCGAGCTCATTAAGTCCGTTCATTTGACCCCGAAACTAAGTCCCACCCGGAATGTTTTACAACCAAGTTGTAAACCAAGTCGGGTGGTAGATACCGGTGAGGAATTTGATGACAAATTGTCATTGGAAAGGCGCTTTAGAGAATGGGAGGAGGATGAGTGTGCGTGTGCATCGATGGGCAGTTATAATAACACTAAGGCGGAAATGGAGCAAACATTGCATTTGGTCTCACAATTCTTACAAACTGACCCTAGGTACAAGGCGGGTCTCCCAGATACGGAGTATGGTGGTGTCAAACCCAAAGTTAAAACAGAGGGTGACACTATGCGGGAGATGCAACTCGGTGAGGCACCAAGGGGAAATGTGGGTGAGGTGCTCTTGAATGCAAGTAAACAACGTGTGGAATTGGACAGAGAGATGGAGTCGCAGCACCCATTGTTGACGGGTGACATTTCCAGAACCCAGTTCTGTTCAGATAAGGCTGCTGGTGAAATATAACCCAGCGCACAAGAGAGCGGAAAGGAAAAATGACTAGAGATGTGAGTGATCGTCATTCGCGTACCAAGTACGACAATGCAGGAGGTCATGGGAGAAGTAGGCGGAGATCTAGTTTGACAGTCTGATGTCAAACAGGAGACGTCAAGGTCGCCTGGGGCCAAAGGGTGCTCGCGTACTAAGTACGGGAGGGAGGTGGTGCATCGTGATAGACGATCATGGTCTAGGTATCGCTCCCCAGATTCACAAAGTAAGTCAAGGTCACAAAAGGCGAAACGGGACAAACATTCCCATGACATTGATGTAGGTGCACGGCACAATAAAAATAGAAGCCGATCTATTTCCAGTGGCATTTACGACAGTAGGGATAGGTCAAGGTCATACCAAACGACAACGGACAGACATGCATACACTCGACATGACCGGCGGACTAGACACAGACATAGGTCGCATTCATATGGGTCATCTAGTAAAAGTAGGTCAATGTCACCCAGAACAGAGTATCGTCCAAGTACCAAGTGCTTGAAGACGAGACCCAAGGTCAGTCATCAAAGGCGACACAGGTCAAGGTCGGTGTCTAGCCATAGTAGGTCAAGGTCACCGAGAACCATGCAATATCACTCGAGTACCAAGTATTGCAGTGACCGGCGTCCGTCAAGGTCGCGTACTAGTAATTTTGTAGACGTTATTAAAAGCTTACCTAAGGGTCTGCAATACGATGGTACTGGTAACTGGCTCACATTTAGACAGCGCTTTCTCCAGAATGCGGAAGCATGTCAGTGGACACAAGATGTTCGTGTCCATAGTTTGGGCTGGTGTTTGTGTGGGAAAGCCGCTGACTTTCAGGCCATGACTCCAGGCCGCGACAACTGACATGACCTTTGATCAATTTATTGAGCAAATTAGAAAGTCGATTTGGTCAGGAGTTGATAGAGACTGTGCAGGTGAAGTTCCAGACGGCAGTGCAGAGCCCTGCAGAGGAGCTCATTGACTGGGCGGATAGGATACAGTTGTTGGCACTTCGGGCATTCCAAGATTTGCCCGAACATTATTGTAATCAGCAGGCAGTGAATAGACTTTGTCAAAGTTTATTGGACAAAGAGGCAGGCCAGCATGTGTATATGGATAGACCAGCATCCATGAAACAAGCCATTAATGATATACTCTGGTACCAGCATGTGCACTGTGCAATGTATGGTAAATCTAACAGGAGAGAGACCAAGCGACCGCGAGATATTGACAACGAGGGACCCCAGGTTTTTGAGGTGAAAGCTCCGCAGCAGAGGGTACCCACTCCAGCCAGACCTGAATTAACAACGCCAGAAGGCCGCATCACTTCATTGGTAGAGGCGTTCATGAAGTTGCAAAAATGTTTGGAAAATTTAACTTTGAAGTCTGATAGAAGGGGAATTGGGCAGAGGGGGTGTTACATGTGTAGGAAACCAGATCACATGTACGCAGACTGTCCATTTAAAAACAAATGTTTTGGTTGTTTAGAAGAGGGCCATATTAGAAGGAATTGTCCGAAGAACAGTAGTTACACAAATTTAAACGGGCAAGGGTCGAGGACAGGGGCCAATCCTCGTCCCAAACAAGAATAGGCCGCTATTCGGAGGGGGATTCCAAATCTGGTGGAACAGTGGGTCGTACAGAGGGATTGTGTGAGTTGAAAATGGATTTGTCTAGACCAAGTCTGATACAGAGTTTGGGTACCAAGTACTCGGACTCGCACCTGTGCACCAATTGCGGAAAATTGACACAAGCCGCCAGTGGAGATATAGAGACAGTTACAAAAACTGAGGTCGCACTGAGTAGTAGTGGGGACACTTTGGTACCAATTTCGAACGTAAGCTCCAAGAGCGAGGAATTGTCTTCGGAACGGAGAACGGGACTCGAAACGGGAATGCGAAGCGACACCGAGTAGTAGTGGGAACTTGCATCCATCCAAGATGGGTGATAAAAATGGACAGGGAATATCTGAGAGTAAATTAGCTAGTGGAAGCATGACGCCGGAAGCTGTATCCATTACAACAACCGTTTGTCAACTCAAGTCTGTATCACAATTCAGCATGGACATACAAGTAGGAGATAGAATAGTAGAGGCTGTTGTGGACACAGCAGCAGAGGCCACCATAATATCTGATAAAGTATATCATTCATTAGCAAAGAAGCCTAATAAGCTCAGAAATGTGACTTTGCTAACCGCAGGAAGACAAATGTCAATGCAAGGTTTCATTGCAGGTCCGGTGAGGCTGAAAATCGGCGGGAAATGGTATGATGAACAAATTTATGTAGCCCCAATTGAACAAGATATGCTACTTGGGTTTGACATTCTATATCATCGTGCAACTGTGTTGGATATGGGACTGGGCACGTTAGAGTTTGATGGACAATCCATTGACTTAAAGGTAAAGGGCAGGAATAGTAACCCTGTAGTAGCAAGAGTGACAGTGCTCAAGAGAAGAGTAATTCCGCCAAATTCCGTGGTCCAAGTACCATGCAAAAGGAATGCAGATTTTCCTGACTACGTGATGGAATCGGTCGACGGCTTGAGGGTGATGGTGCCGAGGGTAGTAAGGAGTGGAGGTACAGTACCAGTTGTCTGTGTGGTCAATGCTTCTGAAAAGTATCAGTTGTTGCGTAAAGGGCAGCAGGTAGCTGAGGCTAGCCCGGTAGAGGGCTACTGTCGGCCTCAGGAAGAAGTACTTGTTCAGACAGTGGAGGATGAAAGATCACCAAGTGATCCAAGTTCTGGCGGTGTTCCGGAGCATTTACAAAAAATGTTGGAAAAGTCCAAGCAAGGTTTAGAGCCAGAAGAGCAGACACAGTTGGGGAACTTACTAAGTGAGTCCAGGATGTGTTCGCCACAGATGAATTTGATCTAGGGTCCTTCACTAGCATTTAGCACGGCATCGATACAGGTGTTGCAAGGCCTGTCAGGCAACGTATACGGCGAACACCAGCTTGTTTTGCAGGAGTGGAGGAAGCCCATTTGAAAAAAATGTTGGGTGCAGGGGTGATCCAAGAATCAACCTCTGACAGGGCATCCGCACCAGTACTAATTCGGAAACGAGATGGGTCAGTTAGGTGGTGCATAGATTACAGACTTTTGAATGACGTCACCGTAAAAGACGTCTTCCCCCTTCCACTTGTAGACGATTGCCTTTACACGTTAGCGGGCAGTGTCTGGTTTTCAAAGCTAGACGCCAATGGAGAAGGAGAAGGTCATAGCCTATGGCAGCTATTCGTTGACTCCTGAACAACGCCGCTATTGCGTTACACGAAAAGAACTGTTACCGGTGGTGAGGTTCACACGTCAATTCAGACATTACTTGTTAGGGCGACCATTTACATTGCGGAGTGATCATGCGAGTTTGGTATGGTTGCTGAGGTTTAAGGCACCTCAGGGACAGTTGGCCCGGTGGATGGAGGAGTTGTCACAGTACAACATGATATTGAGGTACCGAGCGGGACCAAAACACGAGAATGCAGATGCACTATCTCGGATACCTGTATCCGAATTCTGTAATGCGTTCACGCATGATGTGAACCTTGAGAATTTACCATGTGGTGGCTGTAGTTATTGTGTGCGAGCCGAGAAAAACTGGGGGAATTTCACTGCAGAAATGGATGTTGGTCCGATTTGCCCGAAGGTTGGTGAGTCACCAAGTGACTCTGGGTCTCAGGATGGGGAGGGTGAGAGGAACAGAGTTCAGGTTGAAGGGATAATCCAAGATTCCACAAGGAAGGACAATTTGTGTCCTGTAGCATGCAAGGTAGGTTTGTATCCAAATGCAAGCGGGGAGAATGTGCGTAGCGAACACATTTGTCCCGGTATTGTCAAGGCGGAACATGTGCGTCATGAACATGTGTTCCAATGTAGGGACAAGGATCACGTGCGTAGCGAACACGTGTTTCCGGTTGCTTGCGGGTTGGAGCATAGGATAGTATGCAAGGAGGAGCAAACTTTTCCCAGGGTGTCATCAGAGGAGCAAACTTATCAAGTTCGCTAACCTGGTGGCGCGAGTGGAATGGATTTTGTGAGAGATGTAGAGACTGAGTGTGAGACGGAAGAGGGCAATGACGTCAGTGTGATCAGTGACAATCCCAGTGCGGAACTCGGCGAGACAGGAAAGGCCAAGCCACCTGAGGTACGAGCAAGTGTGGCACTGGGTGAGCCTGGTATTGACGTTATCTGGCCATGGGAGCCAGGAGGATGTTGTGACCTTGGAGAGGGAGTTGTCTTTGTTGACGTGGTCACCCAAGGTGACGGTTTGAGAGTGTTAGACTGTGGGGTTTCCCAAGGTACGACAGCTGGTGTGCCGGATGCATCATCTAGTTGGAGATTCTCTGTAGAAGAGCTTAGAGAAGCTCAAAGAAAGGACAAGGATCTAGAGTTGATCCTGGAATGGTTGAGAACGTCTGCTCAGCCTGAGGAAGCCGCTTTTTTCATATTCAAGTCGTATTGGCTGAATAAAGAGCAGTTTGTACTCATTGAGGGGTACTATACCGAAACAGGGATGAATGTGACGAGAAAGACTTGGTAGTGCCAGAGAGTCTAAGACCTATGGCATTAGAGTGGAATCATGACATTCCATCTTCCGGACATCAGTGTGTGGTGAGAACTACGGCAAGCATGAAAGAAAAGTTATTTTGGTATGGAATGGCGTCTGATATCAGACGTTATGTCGGATCATGTGCAGTGTGTAGTCAAAACAAGAAGGCTACCAATTATGGTCACTGTGGGCTCAATGCCTACCAAGCGAGTGCGCCAATGGAGATAGTGCACATTGATTTCATGCGTCCCTTGCCTAGGACTCCCCGGGGACATGAGCACATCCGAATGATGGTAGATCAATTCACCAAGTGGGTTGAATGTGTTCCGCTACCGTCACAGACCGCGGAAGTAACTGCCAAAGCGGCAGTAAATCAGTTTTTCTCGCTGTTCGGATATCCGTTTCAGCTGTTTTCGGATCAGGGCCGTAAATTTGAGTCAAAATTGTTTGCGGCACTTTGTCACGCCTTGCATATTCACAAAATGCGAACAACCCCATATCGACCATCCGTGAATGGTCAAGTCGAGCGATTTAACCGAACTTTAATGGACGCGGTTAGGTGCTATATCCAAAACTCGCAAAATCAATGGGATTTACATCTTCAGCAAATCACAGGGGCATTACGCGCGTACATCAAAGTACGGGTTTCACAGCGAACAAATTAATGTTGGGGAGGGAGGTAAACACTCCGGCTTATCTCATGTTCCCCCAAAAGGTACCGAAGAGTGCAAATGAGGATGATTATGTGACCAAGCTCACACAAAATATCCAACAAGCTCATAAGCAGGCTAGAGAGACTTTTAAAACGTCCTTCCGCAGAATGAAGCGTAACTATGATCTCCGGATACTGGAGAGACCATACAAAGAGGGTGATGTGGTGTGATGTGATGTGGATACGGCAGTGGTGAAGGGCAAATGTCGAAAATAAATTATGTCAGCCCTGGAAAGGTTCAGCCGTAATTACCAGTAAGATCTCCTGTTCTTTGTATAAGGTCAAACTGAAAAAAAGCAGTGTTCGTGACTAATCATGACCGGTTGAAGCCATGCCGAGATAGTGAGATACCATTATGGATCCGTAGGTAGCAAGAGAGTTGCTCATCTACATGGAGTAGTCCATTGGATCAGGTGGACCAGGGCGTGTATTGTTATTGCAAGCAGCCCTGGCAGGGTAGGTTCATGATCCAATGCGATTACAGTGATGAATGGTATCATGGGGCATCACTGGATCAGTAATATGCTGCCCAGTGTTGTACATGTTTATGGCATGATTATAATATGTTCTTTTGTATGTTGTAGTCATGAATACCTTCCTTGACCAAGTCGTGAGGGATACCAAACTCCATCTTCAGACGCCGTATCGGGATCTGGTTTATAACTTGTTGTTGTGCCAAGGCTCGCATGACGAGAAGGCGGAAGCCCTCAAAGGGCAGGCTCATCTTGCCAAGCTAGGCAGGGCGGAGGTGTAGTTGAAGGAAGTGGCCAGAAATGCTGACCAACTACAGTTCCGAGATAGGGAGTGGATATCGAACCACATCTGTGACTGTGGTTGGCGCAAGCGTAAGCCATCAGCCATGCCATCCATGACGGCTAGCAAGGACATTCGCCTTGTAACCAATCCTGACATCGAGAGGCGAGTGGAGAATGCCGCGACCACCACTGCACCAAGTGCAATGATTGAGGCCACGACCAGTGTGACACCAAGTGTCATGCTGGATGATTAGGAATCCATGGACTTGTCCCTGGATTTAGAAGAGTGCTTGTCTGGCGTTCCCGGGGCACCAAGTGCCTCCGGAGGTCCGACTGGGGCAGCAGCATCAGTGGTCATACCAAGTGATGGCCAGATAGAACTTTCTCTGCGTGCTAGACAGGAGGAGCAAATTGGTGGGGCTCACCCGAAAAGGAAGCGTTCCCCGAGCCCCGCCTCATCGAGGAAATTTCGAGGAGAAAACCTGTCAGCTAGGGCACAGAGATTCAGCAAGCGTAGTGAGAGCTCCAGTCATCGTATTCCAAGAGGACGGGGTGTGACTGTTGATCGGTCATCGGCCAGTTTCGGACCGGGGCGTTCTACGTCTCGGAAAGATGCCAGGAGACGGGAAGGGCCGGGATTTCGACGTCTCGGAAGGATGCGGGTGAATGGCAAAGGCCGGGGTGTTCGACGTCTCGGAAAGATGCCGGGAGCTGAGAAAGGCCGGGGCGTTCTACGTCTCGGAAAGATCGGAGGGATACCCGTGGACGAGGGATGACCGTGGAGTCGACATCGGGAGCCAGGTCGGGACGTTTTACGTCTCGGGGTCTGGATGAAGGGCTACAAGACTCTAGGGCAGAGAATGAAGTTACCAGATGGGAGCCGGTAGATACTTCGTCCCCGAAGCCCAAGGCTCGGGAGGCAGTGACAACCAGCGAGGGCGGAATATTGATCCGGGCAGAACTAAGTTCTGTACCGAATGAGGAAAGTAGTATCCCGGAGACATGTCCATTTCTGTCTTGCGGATTGTCCCTTACCAATCTGAAGAAACAAGAGTTGTCATTCTTCTGCGCGACACACCTTCGAGTCGTGGTCTATGCATGTGTGAAGTTTCATGAAAATATTCCAAAGGGTGTTCGAGTTATGCTCCAGACAAGACGTGTCTGCGGCGGACGCGGACGCGGATGCGGACGCGGCCCGCTGTCAAATCCATAGTATCCCCCGACGGAGTCCGGGGGATACAATAAAGAGAAGAGGACCAATACTAGAACCTTGAGGAACACTGGCATTCAATGAGGACCACTGCGAACTGGAATTGTAATAAACTACCCTTTGCTGTCGATTAGATAAATAGGAAGATAAACATTTATCAAGAGGACCGTGAATACCAAGGGAAGACAGTTTGTATAGACGACCGCGATGCCAGACTGTGTCGAATGCTTTTGAGATGTCACAAAAGACTGCTCCGACCTCCTTGCCGTCATCAAGTGCCTTACAGATGTCGTTGTATAAATAAGTAAGTCGGTTGGTTGATAGTAGAGTCGCCTCTAATAAAGTCTGAGTGGAAGAAAGTTAGCTTATTGTTGTCAATGAGAAAGTTGTACAGATATTTGTGGATGCAGCGCTCCATCAACTTACCAATGCAGCTGAGAAGAGATATTTTTCGGTAGTATTGTGGTTTTGATGGATCTGACTTTTTAAAGATGGGTGTTACACTAGCTAGCTTCCAAGAAGAGGGGAAATGAGATCTGCAGATCAATGTTGTAAAGTATGTAGAGAGGGGGAGTGATAATACGTTTGCTGCTTCCCGTAGAAGTCTTGGGCTGAAAAGATCAGGACCACTAACTTTGGATGGATCAATTGACTTTATTGCGTCACAAACGTCGCTAGGAGATATTGTGATTTTAGAGATTGAAGGTTTAGAGGTTTCCGCTTGTAAGGGTAGTGTGTGTGCATTGTCGTCGATAGTTGACTGTTACAAAAGAAGTTGTTCAAAAGTGTTGCATTTTCAATATCATGGGGTAGCTTCGAGACCAGTATCGTAAAGTGTTGGAATAATGGAAGACGATTTCTTGTTAGACAGTTGTTTCGCTAATTTGAACTAAGATTTTGATGATACGTTGTTGTCGTTAATCTTTTCTATTTTTTTATTTTCGTACTCTGACTTGGACTTTCGAATAAGTTTAGTGACCTCATTACGTAATATTCTGAATTCGGACCATAAGTGGATGTTATTCAAATATTTAGTTTTTCTATGTAGTTTGTTTCGTTTGCGCATTAACCTACGTAAGTTGTTATTGAACCAAGGGATATCTGTGGGACGAATGGTTACAGTTTTGGTTACAGAATATTTCTGTGGCTGCGGATGTGATTGCCATTGAAATTCAATTTTTTTCTAAATTTTCCTTAGTTTTTTTCAAGGTCTTGTTTGTTTTTACCGGATACGCAGGTCGGTATTGTTCAACTGCGTGGACGCTTAACATAGAACAGATATGATATGGCCTTACTACGAAAATATCTTGTAGTCGGCCACTATGAGCACCTCGACCCCATACCGAATCGTCTGTCGGCGGTTTCGGCCCCCAGACTGTCGACCCGACGGTTTATCATCTGTCTGTCGAACCGTGGCTGAAATGATAGTGAAACACGTTTGCATTAAGATAGAAATATACGTTTCCTTCTTGACATAACTGCATCAGTCAATTACTGCCAAAACGTTCAAGAGGTGTCTGCGCGTTCGCCCATTTTGATATTTTGTTTGGAAAATGTAGTTCAAAACATGTAATCCGAGTCCGAGTCCGAGTCCGAGTCCGAGTCCGAGTCCGAGTCCGAGTCCGAGTCCGAGTCCGAGTCCGAGTCCGAGTCCGAGTCCGAGTCCGAGTCCGAGTCCGAGTCCGAGTCCGAGTCCGAGTCCGAGTCCGAGTCCGAGTCCGAGTCCGAGTCCGAGTCCGAGTCCGAGTCCGAGTCCGAGTCCGAGTCCGAGTCCGAGTCCGAGTCCGAGTCCGAGTCCGAGTCCGAGTCCGAGTCCGAGTCCGAGTCCGAGTCCGAGTCCGTTTGTGTAGCTGTATATTCCGTAATACATATAGCAAATATCAATGAGTTTATTTGTCGACATCGACTTTGTGAGGTTACCAGTATCGGGCGGCATCACAAAGTCGTTAACGGCGGGTTGTTCCTCCTGTATCTCCGTGAGGGTGTGGTGTGGGTGGGTGCCGTCCGGGGGCTGGACCAGGTACGTCTTGTTGTCTTGGATTACCTCCCCGAACTGTCACAATATAGGCAGTAAATTCATCAGGTTTGGCTAGGAAACGAGTTGGAATTCTGAGGCTCGCCGAGGAATGTCTCCCGTTTCCGAGCCTAGCCTGATAAACTGGATATCAACATACACTATGCTGGTACTGCACTTTATTACATCGCTGAGAAATTCCTACTGTTTCGGAGCCAAGGCTGATGAACAGTTTCAACATTGTATTCTCAGAAAACACCAATGAACACGATAAACACAAAGATACTATTAATGGAACAAATAAAAACCACGACCGAACGTAATAAGAAGCTATATAACATGTGTGTTAATCAGCAGAAACCGGTTGTACATAAAGCCAAGACAAAATGGGATGACGAATTAGCGGATACAAATATAAATTGGAAGGTAGTCTACACAAACCATTTTACAAACACTATAAGTTATAAACTTAGGAATTTTCAGTACAATTTTTTTATGAGAATTGTCGCTACAAACGATTATTTACATAAGTGTAACATTGTCAGCTCCAATTTGTGTGATGTTTGCGCCATGGCTCCAGAAACAAATAAGCACCTTTTTTTGGGAATGCACTATAAGCCAACAATTTTGGCCACAGCTGAATACCTTTTTGAACAATAATAATATTGTATGTAATTTTGATTGGCACACTGTTTGCTTCGGGCAATATGAGCAAGACAACAAGTTGTTCAACTTTTGTATCATTCTAATGTAAATTACGAAACACAGAACCTAACTTTCCAGAGTGTTTGTCTTACCGAAAGGCAACACAAAATATTGAAAAAGAAATCGCAATGAATAGGAATAAGCTCATAGTTCATGGACGAAAATGTAATGCTATCCAATTAAACTAACACTCATTTGTAGATACACGTACCTTCTGATCATACATATAAATATTACAGTTAGCTATAACAGCATATACCATGTATACCGTAATATACCGTAATAGTATCGCATCGTATTGGGTTGCTCACTAAACCATCTTCGCCATATCTCAACATACTAGTTCGACTCTATTCCCTCATCTACATAACATTCTTAAATAAATCCAACCTAACCATGTATGAACAATGCGTTATATTCTATAATTGTTTACAATGTACTCGTAGTTAATTCTAAACCAGCATTGTAACCTATAAATACATGTTGTTAAACTGCTTGTAACTCATGTATTGTCTGTATATGACTATGTATGGAAATTAGAAATGGACGCTTGTCGACAAGCGCATGTGTATCGCCCCCTCCCCAGATACACAAGTAGTTTGAAAAAAGGGTGTTCGAGTTATGCTCCGGAGACAAAATCAGTGACTGAAAAACAAAGGGAGATAACTAAAAAATTAGTGATGCAAGAGTTGTCATTCTTGCGTGACACACCTTTAGGGTCGTGGTCTATGCATGTGTGAAGTTTCATGAAAATATTCCAAATGGTGTTTGAGTTATGCTCCGGACACGAAATCAGTGCACGAAACAACAAAGGGAGATAACTAAGAAATTAACGACGCAAGAGTTGTCATTCTTACCTGCGACACACCTTTGGGTCGTCTTCTATGCATGTGCGAAGCTTAATAAATTAGAAAATGTGTTCATAGAACACGGATGTCCCACATATCGCTTTGATAATAAATGAGGCCAAATTCCAAGTCAAAATTTTCTTTTACCTGAGCGTTAAAGTTTTTGAAGCACCAAGTATGTGACCTTGACACTGGGCTTGGCGGGGGCAGGACGAACGTGGATTTGGCACAGGGCGGTAGAGGACCATTAGAGCAATGCATATGTGAAATATGAAGCTGATCCGTGAAATAAAACAGAAATTATAAAATATTTACCTGAGCGTTAAAGTTTTTGAAGCACTAAGTATGTGATCTTAACCCTGGGCTTGGCGGTGGTAGGACGAACGTGGTACAGGGCGGTAGATTACCATTAGAGCAATGTGTATATGAAATATGAAGGAGATCGGTTGAAGGATAAAGAAATTATGAGACATTTACCCGAGTGTTAAAGTTTTGTGACGGAAGGACGGACGGACGGGACGACGGGAGGACGGGACGCACGTTCCTGCGAATGAATACTTGTTGGGTTTTTACTCTAAAAAAATACCAACAAGAGTACCCAACACTATCCTCACCCTACCCAATAAGATTCCCGTACGCTTACAACAAGTACCCATTCGTGTGCGCGGACGGACGGACGGACGGACGGACAAGGGTAACACTAAATGCCCCCTCCACTATCGTGGTGGGCATAACAATATTCCAAAGGGTGTTCGAGTTATGCTCTGGATACAAAATCAGAGCACGAAACAACAAAGGGAGATAAGTAAACAAGAATTCCGCGGAATCAAATGCCTCGCCTTGTTCAGCCTTGACCTCGAGCTTGGGCCCGAAAGCAATTTTCACTGGCCCGAACATATTATACAATTATTGACTAGTGAGCCATAGAATATCCGATTATATTCTATGGCTCACTAGTCAATAATTGTTTTATTATATGATAATAGTCTGTATATACATGTACTAGACAAAAATTGAAAAAGAATTTGAAAAAAAAAATCAAAAATAATAATGCTTGCTACTGGAGCCCAGATTTTTTTATAATAGACTAGTCCTATATTTATCTACATATATCTGCACAGGTCCACATAATGCCACAATATTTTCAACACAGTTTACGAAAATGTAATATACAAAAAAAAATTAAAAAAATAATGCTCGCTACTGGAGCCCAGGACCCGGTTGTACGAAGTACTAATGACTCATTAACTTTTCATTAGCGACTCCTTAACTAATTTATCATTAAATTCAGTTGTATGAACACTAAGTTATCATTAAGTCGTCATTAACTTATCATTAGTTAATGTAGGTACTGGACCATCATTAGGGCGCGTGCTCCTGTCATTAAGCCTTCGTGAATTATCCAAGATGGCGGCCATTGCTGTCGATTCGTTAAAAAACAACAGAAAAGACGGATGAAATGGTGAAGATGAAGTTTCAAATTACTCTAGATTTCCTTTATACAATGCTACTTACATATTTATTGCGTAAACAATCCAAAAATCCCTGTAATTTGTCCGTCTCATTCTGCAACTCTGAAGGGCATTCAGACTTTGAGAATTAAAATGCCGTGTAACACACGCAAACTGCTGTAATGCATGTCACTGACAGTGTTGGCCTTCAAGTTTAAACAATACAGCTGCAGCGAACTTACACAGTGACGTCACTTCGTCAGCATCCCGATCTAATAATAGGCTAGTGACACCTTACACCGTGTTCGATCTAACAACAAGTGGGGTGATTGGTAATTTCGATGCGGACTGGATTAGAAAATACTGCCCGATTCGATTAATGCATGATGTCTTACAAATAAACACACTTGATCTATATTACAGCAAAAACAATAAAATGTAATATGTTTTTCTATAAGAATAAACTTTGTTGTAATATCTACAACTAGTGATTACTTTACTAAATCAATGTTTTTCTGTTTCATTTCCCATGCCCGTGGTGATGTCATTGGAGTGTGTTTTCCCATACAGCGGCATGATGTGGTTATCTAATATCCAAAAAACCCCCTGTTTTAGGTCTCTAATTACCTGTCACCGTGATTTTTTACCTGTCTCATTTCTCTAATATAACCGCCTACCAACCACACCCTGGGCGGGGAAAACGTTGATCTTTAACGTTAAGCCAAAAATAAAATTAGAATGCATGTGCATTATTGTATGTACGTGACATAGCTTGCTGTATGGAAATAAAATTCAATTCAACATTTAAGTTTGATTTGTATGTGACTCGTCTGGTACCACTCATGTTTATGCCCCACTGCACCAATTTATTTTATATTCACTAGGGAACTTATGTTCACCTTGTTTGTTTGTAAAAGGGGGGACATCCGTGTTCTATGAACACATTTTCTTCTTTATTTCTGACTACATGTGACTAATTCTTTAAACACGTCCAATACACGGCGCCTTATACTAATAGGCGGCGTTTATTTCACTTTTTTTTTAAACGATCGCATAAAAACCACAATGTGAATTTCTGCAGTTGACAATGACACGCACATGCGTTGTTTGTGGAAACTGATTCTTTTGGGAACGAGATCCTATCTCGTGGGAACGAGCTGCTATGTCGTGAGAATGAGATGGAAAAGAATGTAAATGTCCCTTTTATGCTGCCGTACAAATTACGGCCTATTTGATAATTGACATTTATGTCCAACAAGATGTTCACGGTATGTAATTGATCGTATTTCCTCTCCACCCTATGGAAGTTATAATGGAACCCGACTTTAGAAACAGAAATATTCGTGTTTCTAATCTATGTTTGCAACCGTGACGCTGATTTTTTTTAATCACATCAAATTCACCCCAGTACTAGCACACAAACACGTTGCGTCGGGTCCTTGTATGTTCTCCCCACCCCACCCGCCATAAAAAAACATGGAGCCGCAATTCGACAGGTTGGTGAGGCTGGATGTAAATCGGCGATTCCTGAATGTGTCAATTGTTTCCCAGTGACTATGGTTTAGGCTCCGACATTTCATTCCATGTCGCATCGCTAGTTTTTGGTGATACTGCTGTCGAAAAAATGTAATGGTGTTGTCTTAGTCGACGATTCTCAAGTGATGCCAACATGTTTTATTAAGAAACCGAACACATGTGAAAAAATAAATCAATATATTGTGGTAGTTCTTTACAAAACACATATTTTGACAAAATATGAGAATCGTCTTAGTGATTATCATGTGTTGCCAAATCTTGCTTTATTAAGAAATCAAACAAATTTTAAAAATAAAACGCAAATCAATGCATAATTATCAATTTATATCGGCGATGCGATGACGAGAGCGACTTGCGAGCGACTACATAGCGTGGTTATGGTAAGGTTGTTTCCGCCGAATTCTAAATGTCAGTCACACTTTGCACGTGAAACGGGATTATCGACTGATAATTGTAAACATCGGCAGGTGTGTAGCAAGACACTAAATGATGTATGTTAAACGTGCTAATTGGTAGAGAGGGGTCGTTCCTATGGTGGCTCGAATAGGGAAAGTTCGTCACTTATTAAATGAATAATGAAAGAAATGCCCATAACGAGCGACCATACATACTTAGAATAACAGCTGATGTAACGGCGGTAAACTGAAATGGTGTACGTGACAATTGACATTTACGTTCCAACAAGATTTTCACGGTGTGTAATCGATCGTATTTCCTCTCCACCCGACTCGAGAAACACAAATTAAATCGTTTATTTCTGAATGTGTCAAACGTTTGTGTCAAAAAGCATCAATGTGTGTTTTTTTTACAAACATTAGAATCATCTAAGGAGACGATTCTCATGTGTTTCCAAACCCCTATTTTATTAAGAAATCAACAAATGTGAAAAGAAAACATGAATACATGGTATTTCTTTACAAAACCATATTTTTGACAAAATAGGAAAATCGTCTTTGGAGACGATTCTCATGTGCTGCCAAATCTTGCTTTATCAAGAGATCAAACACATAATTATGAAAATATACTATGACAAGCTAATGGTAAATATCAATTTATTGGCGATGCGATGGCGTGAGCTACTACATCGTGTGGTTTACATACGTTTGTTCCCCCGCCGAATTCTACAATCACACTTTGCACGTGAAACTGTATTACCGACAGATGATTGTAAACACCATCAGGTGTGCACCTAGACCGAACATGATATGTCGCAAGTGTGCTAGTTGTGTTCGGGGGGGGGGGTGGGGTGGGGTTGGGGTGGGTGTACGACGGCATATGTTTTTATACGCTCGTTTAAAAACGGGAGTATTATTTATGTATCCACGCTGTATATGCGGCGGACGGCTCGGGCACAGCTTGTTCTGACGATAGTGGGCCCACTGCATGTCTAGGGCAGCGACATTTTCTGGGGTTCAAGTTTTGGGAGGGGCGAACCGACAATCGATTTTAGATATAATTTTAAACTGTATCACATCGTAGGCATTGACACACCCAATGTTCTACCCTCCACTACGGTCACACGGTGGAACGAACAAATTACGTTGATACCAATTCATTGATCCATAAAGGAGGTTTTCGCTTGGCGCGTCACATATTATGTTCACAGTTTTGATGAGTCACGGCTGTTATGACATGGTGTGTAATACAATTCCCTCGTTATTGATACATGCACGACTTTACCAAATACGAAATTGTATTCACTAAATGCAATCTGACACACATAAATGAAATTAAATCAGAAACAGATACGCGTATAAAGCAAGGGAGACGCTATGTAACATGTACTGTAACGTTTACGACTACATGTACGTTTTTGAACTTTCACACTAGCGTTACATAACATTTTATCCATATACTAGCACATATCTACTGTACATACATGCATGTAATTGAATTGAATTGTGCTTAACGGCCCATCAACACAAAGAGTATCATTTAGGGCCGAGCAATTTAGATGAAGAAGAATTTTCGTTTCTTCGCATACGCAGTGTAGAAACGAATTCCGTTTCTTCTGGTCTACGGCTCCAGGGCGAAAAACACTTGAAGTCACTGTGTAAAAAAATGTGTATAATACGGTATTATAATCACGTTTTGCAATCGATGGTTATTGATTTATTTTATGTAAATTAACGTTTTCGTCTTATCGCGTCAACATGCCAAGAAACGAATATTTAGAGGAATAAATTCACGGGGTGGAAAATAACTTTAAGGTTCTTAATTATCGTTTCTACGCGTATAAGCGAAGAAAAAAGTGAAAGTGAATGAGTTTAACGTCCCAGCAACAGCTAAGGTCATATAGAGACGGGAACACAGTCTCATCCGACAGACCAGTGGGGTGAATATACTATGAAAGTATATTGTTGATGCATAAGGCGATGTTTGAAACCACAACCTCCAGATTGGGAGTCAGATATTCTACGCATAGGCCACAACCCATCACTTATACATGAATTAAAGAAATGCCCCTAACGAGCGACCATACATACTTAGAATAACAGCTGATGTAACGGCGGTAAACTGAAATGGTGTTCAGACAAACTACAGAAGTAATTTAGCTAACTTTGGTATTGTCGGATTCCTAGCGTTAATGGCTGAAACATGGCCATCATTAAAAGGAAGAAATATAAGATTTACCTCAGAACGCAACCATGACAGTTTCATCATTAAGACCAAAACAATATATTGATTGATTGAGTAATGCTGTGTAACGGCCTGACAACAGCCAAGGTCATTTTAGGCCGGGTCAACGGGGTCAAGTCTCGTATCTCACTTGTTGTGATATCGGGGGGGGGGGGGGGGGGGGGGGGGGGGGGGGGGGGTGGGGGGGGGGGAGGGGGGATCCCAAAATCAGAACTGAATATTTACTAATATATATTCAGTCCTGAAAATAGAATAACCTGACCTGTTGCCAGGTCCTAAACACACCAGAGTCACTTAGCCCTGGCCCCTAAAAGTAATAGGATTAGTACTAATTCCACTACTCTTAAAATGGATATAACCGGATTCAACTCGAGTACCAGAAGGCCAAAAACGTACTTGAGGGCCAAACCAGGTAGATCGGGATTCCGGAAAGGATGAATCCTACCGTTCATTTTACCATTCGCATGCTCCCAACCAACAACCCATTGGGACGATATGATACATATGGCGATCGTACATACTAACATTGTGGCTGCGACTGGAGAAATGGGGTTTATGCGTTCTGCAACCAGTGTAGATCCAGATCAGCCTGTGCATCCGCAAGTCTGATCAGGATCTGCACTGTTCGCCATTTCACCAATGAAACCTTCTTTTTCATGCTTCTAACAAAGAATATAGATCGTTATCAGGCTATATTTGAATGTTGATCAGGAGCGGCACTGGTCATAAATCCCATAAGCCTCATTTCTCCAGTCACAGTCTCAAGAACGAACGCTACATCCCCAGTACATCTTGTTTGATCACGTGACTAATTTAACGGCGAGATTTTTCCGTTGAGTAGGAACACTGAATCTGCTCTACGTAAAAAACAAAAAAAAAATTGGTCAGTCGAATAAACAATGTGCTTAACAGCATAAACATAGTCAACGAAACTTACCATTCGAAAACGTCCATTTACGTTCCAACAAGATTTTCACGGTGTGTAATCGATCGTATTTCCTCTCCACCCGACTCGAGAAACACAAATTAAATCGTTTTTTCTGAATGTGTCAAACGTTTGTGTCAAAAAGCATCAATATGTCTTGTTTACAAAACATTAGAATCATCTAAGGAGACGATTCGCATGTGTTTTCAAACCTATTTTATTAAGAAATCAACAAATGTGAAAAGAAAACAAATACATTGGTCTCGTGTGCTGCCAAATCTTGCTTTAATATCAAGAGATCAAACACATAATTATGAAAATATCAATTTATTGGCGATGCGATGACGTGAGCGACTACATAGTGTGGTTTACATACGTTTGTCCACCCCCCCCCCCCCCCGCCGAATTCTACAGTCACACTTTGCACGTGAAACTGGATTACCGACAGATGATTTCGCAGTCTGCCGATTTGGTCTCCCGTTTTCGCCATCTTGTGTATAGGTCGACGATGCGATGCAGACTGCCAGTAACCATATATCATACAGGCGCGCAGCTGCATTAAGGCACTGCAGAATTTTCGAGAAAATGGAAAAAATAATGTGCCAGAGTGCATTATTTACCTTCTAGTTTCGATTTTTTTTCGGGGTGGGGGTGGGGGGCATCCCCCCAACCCCCCCAACCCCCCCCCCACCTAGCATACTCGCACCAAAGGTGCTCGAAGTCGTCAACCGGGCCTGCAGATTAAAATTGGCTAACTAAGCCCCTGTCATATGGTATCATATATGTTTTTTTTTTTCAATAATAAACATGTATTGGCATGGCAGTACATGAGACGATTACCATATTTTGTCAAATTATGTTTTAGTTGTCAAGTCTCAAGAAATACTGAAGATTGTCCACATTTGCTCTATTTCTTAATAAAAACACGTTTTGGCAGCACACGATAAACGTCTCCTAAAACAATGGGTACGTGTCCTGTTCATGAAATGTGACAACCTCGCTTTTTCGCGATTTTTCGCATAGGTTGAGATCGCGAAAACGCGACATGCTTTCGACACATGTATGAGCAAAACAAACCCGAATTTTCTGTCTGTAACGCCGAGATAGTCGCCATAAGTTACAGACAGAACAATAGGGTTGGAGCCAAACTTATTTTCAAAAGCGGAAGGCAAGATCGCGAAAACTCGAGACGAATCTCATGTTTTGTTGTTGAGAAAAATAAATATATATATAACACCCCCCCCCCGCTACATACGGACCTGCCGTAACACGTCGACTCTCATCTGATGAGCATTGAACATGTCGCTATTGTGTATTATTTTGAGTTGTCTGACGGACGAGTTGGTCGAAGGGTGAAACGGAGGTCGGTCATATAATCAACGAATACGGGACCGATACGATTTCTAATTAGCTCTAATAATAATCGCACTTTCCATTTGCCAATATATTGGCAATATATTTAAAACAATTTTGGTAATAAATAATTATGGGGGTCAAAGAAATAACTCAATTGTATGGGTGGTGGGGCGCAATACAATAATTAATACATATGGGTGGTGTGGCAAGGGAAAATGAATAATTATGGGGATTGTGGCAAACAAAACTAATTCAATTGTGTGGGCGTTGGGGTGAAGCAATAATGCAAAAGCATGGGTGGTGGGGTGAAGTATGAACATTATATTTTTGCATGGGTGGTGGGTAAACAAAAAAATGCCTTCACACCCCCCCCCGTCCACCCCCCCCCCGATGCGTACGCACCCCGTCACCCCCCCCCCCCACACCCCCACCCCCCCCCCCTCCCCCCCTATAGCGTACGGGCCTGCGGTCGGTCATACGAAAATACCATAGATTCCTCAACGCAGTACATGTACGTTGCGCGTAGATTGTTAGATTGACACGGTGATTTCTAATTTTATCCTACTTACATGACGTAGACATGACGTTGCTACAATATAGTTAAAGGCATCATGCCTGTGTGAGTTTCTGTTGAATCGTTCGGTTTGCAGCAGGAAAAGCGCGCCTGTCATATTGTCATATTACAGAAACCGGAACCAAAAAACTGGAATTTGACTGGTTTACTTGTCTGTTTACAGGTTAATGACAGCACGTCATTAGTTAATATGCCATTAAAACGTCATTAGTTAATGAGGACTTAATGACGTTTCGTACAACCAGTTTTTAATGACTCATTAACTAATGGAAAGTTAATGTGTCATTAGGCTAATGATACTTTAACTAATGGAACGTTCGTACAACCGTGTCCTGGAGGTGTGCGAATCCAGGTACACTGCATTTGCACAGCGGTGACTTTTCCCCGAAATATCATGAATATAGGCCGGTGCAGTATTTCTATTAAGTAAGTGTACCCGGCTTCGCACCGTGTATGTGGCCTTGCACACACCAATATTTTACATGTCTGATTATTCATGTTGTTTTCTTAAGACAAGTGTTTTCAGAAAGTCACGTGTTTACACGATTTAGAAAACTAAAACAACAGTGACCAACAAGTAAAAAAATTGAAATGCAGTATTTGTATTAAGTATTTGTATTGCAGTGGGTGGGCTTCCTAAAATTTATTTGTACACAGGTACCCATGTTTGGTCTGGGGTGGTGATGAGGGACTTCTTTGCTTCATTGGGGTGACCTCGCGAAATATGGGCGGGGGTGGAGACTGTATGTTTGTTGGGATTACAATCGTGTCTGTTAATTCTGCACACCTAATAATAATTTTCGTGAAAATGTCCATATTCAGTCTAAATTTCCTGAACATTCAAGGCAGTTCTTAGCCAAGATAATCACGGCTAAACAGATGGCTTTTACTATTTCATCTGTCGTCTATTATCTGTATGCGCCTAGCGGAGACACAGCCAAATTTGATCAAAATATCAGTCGATTTTGTCCTTGAGTTTTGCGAATAATACGGGAATAAAATAATAACCAATGTCGGTATATTTGCATGTGTATTATTGGTTTATGAAGCTTTTTTTAACAGATCTGTTGTTGATCTATTAATTTAGTAAGCAGGACCACTAATCATTTTGACCATGTCCCGGTGTAATTTACTGACAAATCACACAATTTATAAGGAAAATTATTTTTTTTTTCAGTAAAGAAACTATGTATAATACCATGTATATAACGATGTTTGGTACATGTGGTAAAACACGGCATTCTGTTAGTTGCCAAGCTATTTTGTTTTGCTTAACTTTACTGATTCATATTAAATACATGTTGTTGGGTTGCCATAAATGAGAAATTCCACAACTTGCTACTAAATTTCTCTGTTTCGCACTAATACAATTAGCTTACCATATTCTTGACACTTTTCTAAATAGATGCCCCTTCAGTTGTATGTTTTATGCCGTTGAAAAGAAAAAAATGTAAATGTAAAGCTATATTTACGTCATGTAAATGTACATAACGGAAATTACATTTCTGAGACCCCTCGGTCCCTTGAAGTGGAAATAAAATTAAAAAAATGACGAGAACAATTGGCTATACTGTTATAAATGTAACAACTGGACTGTCACCCAATGGAATAAACACAGTTTAATGAATTATTGGTTCTACATCGAAACTAGAAAAACGACACCAATATGTACATAAAATATCGAATCACTGATGTCTCATTATTATTGAACCATGTTATTGTAGTTGCGAACAATAACTCTTGCAATCTACTCCTGTACCGTCTGTAGCAGAGTTAATATTCCATTCATACATGTAGGCTTCCTCTACATAATAGCTAATCAGATCTGATTTACACTTTAGTTGTTAATTGTGACACAATTTGTATATTTTCCATCTGAAAAAAAAATATTATAAAAGTAATACGTATGGATCACGATTTGCCTGGTTTGGCCCTCATGCACGTTTTCATCTTTCGCTCTTTCTGTTACATGGGAGTTGAATTGGGTAATTGCCCATTATAGAAGTAGTAAGATTATTACTGATCCTACTGCTTTTGGGAGGGGCCATGTGATTCTGGTGTGGCGAGGACCTGGCATCAGACCAGGATCATCCTGATTTCAGGGCTGAGTATATAGTTCTTTTATTGTAAATATTAATTTCTGATTTTAGGATTTTCCCCCCATTTGTACATGTACTTGAACATGTACTTGTACAGGTAATGGGATTTATTACTAAACCCATTGACCCGGCCTTAAATGACCGCATCTGTTGATAGGCCGTTAGACCCCAACAAACAAATAAATGATATACGTAGGCTTCCTCTACAGAATAGCTAATCAGATCTGATTTACACTTTAGTTGTTAATTGTGACCTAATTTGTATATTTTCCATCTGAAAAAAAGCTATTATAAAAGTAATACAAAACTTTACGTGGGTGTGGTCGGAGAGAACGAGACGACTTAAATTAACGGTAGTGGTTCCTCCATATAGGAATCACTATTTGCCTGGTTTGACCTTCAGTACATTTTTATCTTTGGCTCTTTTGTTACCTTGGAGTTGAATTGGGTTATTGCCCATTATAAAAAGTAGTAAGATTATTACTTATCCTACTGCTTTTGGGAGGGGCCAAGTGATTCTGGTGTGGCGAGGACCTGGTATCGGACCAGGATTATTCTGATTTCAGCGCTGAATATATAGTTTTGTTATTGTAAATATTCAGTTCTGATTTTGGGATTTTCCCCCCATTTGTACATGTACGTGAAAATATACATGTACTTTTTCTTTTTGTATGAAACGTGAATTTCGTCACTGATATCAGGGGCGATAACCGTGTTTCCATTAAATTGGTTAATGGAAACTATATTCTGTCTGCTTAGTTTTGTTATGTGCACTATGATCGTACTTTATAATGTGTCAATAAAAATATTTGTTCGGGCGACACATTTAATGGGTATAAATAATTTAAAAAATTTCATGTCTCATTTGCATATCAAAATAGCCTGATACCACCGCGAGTCACTATCAGTAAAATCAATATTACTGAATGATTATATGTGTATAGTGGGCCTGCACTCGTAATTTTTAAAACTGGCGGAATACATGTACCGTAGTTACACAATTATACACTTATTTAATTCTTATAGGCAAACTGTTATGCCTACTAGATGGGACCACAGGTTGAAGTACATTGTAATGGACCGAGGTCTATAAATACATTAAATACGCCTAAAAGCGTCCATAAACGAAAAAAAAAGCTAAAAAAAGTTTTGTTACTCCCTCTATAACACACACATATATATACCTCGGTTCGTTACTTCAACCTGTGGATAGGACCCCAACTTTAGCTGCTACATGTAATTTGCGAACCAGATCTCTTATTCACTATTCTGCAGAGGAAGACTATGAATGGAAACGTAACTCTGCTACGGACAGTACGGTTGTAGATTTCAAGAGTTACTGTTCACAACTATGAACAATGTGGCTTACTCGCTTACCACATTTATCCAAGTGTTGTGAGTTTGATGCCCGGGTGGGATGTAGTTATCTAAGCACTGTTTCATGTTGGAAAGTTGCGGAGTCATTTGCTGAGTAATGGTTAATACTGGTAAGAAATTCAATAAAAGGCTAACCATGTACATAATAGTGTTTGATTGTTTGTTTCAGGGAAGCCGTCTACAGATCTTAGCCATCTGGATTATTCGTCGAGCCTCTCAACTTCACCCTGCAGTCGAGGCAGACACCAGCAGGGCTATTGAGATAGTATATGGGCGGTTTCAGAAGAAGCAGATAAGGCGGAAATTGTTTCTCATTCTGCTGTTGAAGGACAAAGGCCACCAGAAGAATCGCTGCCCGAAGACACAACTCCACCTGGGCAACAAGTTGCCAAACACTCGCGAAATGGGAACTGATCCAGTTCCTGACCTACACGAAGCAAAATATAGTGTCGCCATGACAGACTGTCATCATCTTAAGATCAGCGACATCTGAAAATATAACCCTCGAGGAAGAGCTTGAGAAAGACAAGTTCAGTTACAAAAAATTAACCATTTAACCGGAGTACCATCCATGCCAGCGGCAGTGTTTGTGTGGTTCTTAACTCTGATTTCTGCTCTAATCATCTAATCAACCTGTTGAAAGGATGTGTCGTGAAGACATGTTACTTCTTGTGTTGATGGAATTGAGAATGAATCTTATTCACACAAATCTGACTTGTGCAGTTTTAAGATTTGTCAATATTTTTTGAATCGGTGACTCATTCTTGTGGTGGACAGAATGACATTTGTACATTTCTGATTATGTGACACTCGAAGGACTAGATATTGAAATGGTCAGAAATATATTTACTATGCTTTTACACATATGTGGCTGTGACCTCAGGTTGAAGTAACGGACCATGGCCTATAAATACATTAAATATACTAAGAGCATCAATAAGTGAGAGAAAAATAAGCTAAACAAAATGTATTTACTCCATGTGTGATATATGGGAGTAAATAATTTGTTTAGCCTATTTTATTTCACTTATTGATGCTTTTAGGTATATTTAATGTATTTATAGGTATTGGTCCGTTACTTTAACCGGTGGCTGTGACAGGAGAATGTGGTTTATGGGATTTGTGACCAGTGTAGCTCCTGATCAAATAGTACACTCCTGTAGCCTGATAATGATGTGGCTTGTTAGAAGCATGATGGAGATTTCATTGATGCAATGGTGAACAGTGCAGATCCTGTGCGGATATGTGTATCTACACTGGTCGCAAATCCCATAAGCCCCATTTCTCCAGTCACAGACACATATTTGAGCAAATTTAAAAAATCCTACCGCCAACCTAGAATGATTAACATTTAAGGTATTGCATTCAATCTTTGATTCATAAATTTCTGTTTAACGTCCACAGTATATAAAGTCTATATTTGGTTGGTTTCACATGGTTTCAGTTATCTTCGCAATAAAGGATTTTACTTGAAACATCCAGAATAGACCAAAGACAAACTTTGTAGACTTTCGAAGGGAAACGAAAATTTACGAATTAATGATGTATTTTTGTGCTATATCATGATTATAATTGAAATCAATGCCCAATGGTCAAACTTGTAACAAATTACATGTGTACAATAAATTTCGACTTCGAAATTTGACTTCGAATGAAATGGTGCAATTGGTTGATATTGGTCATTTGCAGTGCATGATGTGACAAACAACATATTGAGGCATCATCTGTAACACAGGGCCTTCAATCATGATTCATACCCAGGCATACAAAGTATGTCGAGGTGTATATAGTTTTTGTATTTTCGTCCATCCGTAAGATTTGCGTTAAAGGTTTTTGGGTACCCATTATATCTGTAACCGTAAATCGCATTGAGTTGAATCTTCATGTACTTCTTTATAGTCGTCCATATTTTTTATACTGTAGCACACCGATGTGGCTTTCCTGCACAAGGTCAAATTACTTAAAGTTTTGAAATATTTGCATCAAACATGTCAAAGTTTTTAAGTACACAATGTCTCTGCAACCTCAAGTCGGGTTGACTTGAAACTTCATATATATACTTCTTTATGAAGTTAGAAGATCAATATTTTCTTTCTATAGCCCTGGTGGGTGCATGTGATGGGTAATTTAACAATCGCGATTCATCCTTACCGGAAATCCGACTGGAGACCTGGTTTGGCCCTCACATACGTCATTTGGCATTTTGTATGTGACAGTTGAATCTGGTTATATCTCTTGTGTGAGTATTACGATTATCGCAATCCTTTTTTAGGAAAGGGCCAAGTGACTTTGGTGTGGTATGGACCTGACATCAGGTCAGGTTATTCTAATTTCAGGGCTGACTTTATTTTTCTCGATGAAATTATTAGTAGACCATAGCTGTTGATAGGCCGTTAAACACCATTAAACAAACATTCTATAGCCCACTCATACGGCTTTCATGCACACAGTGAAGGTGAAATTACTTTGAAACTTGCGTTAAATGTTTTGAAATATATGCGTTAAAGTTTTAAGTAAACAATTTCTCTGCAACCGTAAGTCAGATTGAATTGAAACTTCATAGTCTTAAAAGCAAGAATAACATATCTTTACCATACATGTACTGATTTCTTTTGTTTTTTTCGGATACATGTACTGATTTTGTGTCCCGAGCATAACTGGAATTCCTTTTTGTATAGTTATCACAACTCTTGCCTCACTAATATTCCAGTGTTCTCCTTTTGTTTTTTCACGCATTGATTTTGTATTTGGCACATGGCGATATTTCAAATTTGACCTAATATGGTCCCGATATATATCAAATCGAAGGTATCGTATCGTGGGTATTGTCAAAATCGGATGATACATCATACAAGATGGCCGCTGACAGGTCATCCTTTAATTATAGATTTCGTCTTCTTCTCATGTACCGTTTGGCCGACGCTGGTCAGACTTCACAGTTGTGGTGCGTGGGTGAAGCATTTTCATATTTGTTAAAATGGAGGTTGTCGCATAATCCAAGATGGCCGTCGTAGAAAATTTGGTAAAATTCTTAAAAAAAATCATATCAACCATGTTAATTTTACATTATTATTATTTTTTACATCAAGCTTGAATTGCCACTTTGATATCAAGGGCGATAACATTGACTCTTTAAAATGTTAATGGAAACAACTATTTATTCTCTCTATTTATCTTTTGATGTGCAATGATCATATTTTGTAACAAGTCAATACAAATATTTATTCAGGTGACACATTTAGTTGATATAAATAATTTAAAAATGACCTGCCTCATTTACAATCAAAATAGCACGATGATACAACCTATCAGTAAACCTAATATTACTATATTTCTGTGTAGCGGGCACTCGTATTTTTGAAAACTGTTGGAATAGTTACACAATTATACTTATTTAATATTTAATTCCTATAAAGAACACTTTGTGCCAAACAGATGGGACCCCAATTCAAATCATGATTTGCAACTTTGCTGAAGGATGTCTGGCACCCAGTCATTAAGTGCAAAGGCACGACACTTGTCTTATCAGCTCATTCACAAACACCACATCATACAAAACACTTGTCACATGGATTCACCAGTGGGTGTACAGTACAAAGTCCAGTGACATGGTGTGTATTGCATCCCGTAACATTTGGTCAGGTGTGTATTTTTTTACTTTAACCTACGTTTTCTGGGGGAAATAACTACCTGTATAATATATGTGAAAATCACTACAATGGAAGAAATTGAATGTATGTTCTCGCACCCCTTCCAAACTCCATTCACAATTCACACCCCCTCTGCATGAATCTGGATACTCCACTGCAGTGCAAAGTCGCAGAACAATTTTTGACATACAGCCGTTTGAATGTGTACTTGTGTGTGTGTAATATTTCTCAGACTTTTTCAAGGCAATGATTTCTGTTTCGATGTAATGTATGACCTGTCGTGAATTTCACTCACAAGTTCATATTGGTGCTTGTAGGAGTATTTTATATCCAGTATACATTTTCTATGGCTTTCACATTCTGTAAAACCGTCTGGAGTTTCGACAATGAAATGGAGAAATGGCAAAACATTTTCATGTGTCTGAATGTGGATTATTTCTGGCACTCATATCTTTGGCTTATAACGTCGTTCAAATTGTACTGCGTCAATTTTATCGAATTTAAGATTGCATATTTCATGACTTTCTTCAAAACGCCAGTTTTAAAAGTTGATGGTTTTAGGATTTTTATATCATGCACTGCAGTGCCGGTGATAAGTCGCTAGGTGGCGTTGCCAAGTCGGACTGTTGAACAGTTGTACTGTGCGGACTCACCGAAACAAACCGCCAGTGGACGCGTTACACTATTTTTGCAATGTAATCTCCCTGGGTAAGTTTATAGATCGCGGCTCAGTCAGCGTGCGACTAGATGTCGGGTTTTTTTGTTAGGGGAAAGTACTAAAATTGGGAAAATTGGGCCACCCGCGCAATATTTAAAATTGCGTCATGTCAATTAAAGTTGGTGCAGGATGTTGAATGTAATATCTTTATAATGGAAAGACAGAGTTTAATGAAACATAACGCAGTAATGCTTAACAGGTTGCCAATTAGTATCCCCTCGCCGATAGGCAAGAGCTGGTATATCGTTAGTCCATGTACTGCGTACGTATGTACGTACGCTAGTAACACATTTATTTTTCAATAACTTGTGAACTGCTTCCACGATTTTGATATTATTTGACCATAATGTGTGTCTATGGATGGAGCATGGTTTAGCATATGAGTAGACTCATATGACCCACGTTCGACCGCCAAGGTCACGGAGTACTTTTTTATTATCAAGGCTGCCAGCGAGGAGATTAGCTTCGTTTAATGATGCCAGTGCGAGGGGATTAGCTTCGTTTAATGATGCCAGTTCTTGCATTATGGTATAGTTTGCTTTAATCTAACAATTTTCTGGTTTTGACGAAGAATCGGTTACCATGGATGTGAATATAAATCTAAAGAACGTGAATGTATGGTGTCATACATATAATCGAACCGGTATGTCACTTCTATGGTGTGATACATATCATCGAAATCCGTCCGTTTGCTTGGAAAAGTTTCAAGAAAATTTACTGTAAAAATGACGTCACAGAATACGTCACGTCGGAAAAACAGGTTCGGAAACCACTGATCCCATACCCTGATATCTAGTACTTTACATGCTACTTGCAAACATGTAGTTGGCCTCAATAATAATAACATACACTCAAAGCGTTCTTTTATAACATGATCATTCATGTTATAATTGTTCTTGTTCTAAGTATGAATGGTCGCTCGTTAGGGGCATTTCTTTCATTCATTTATAAGTGACGAACTTTTCTATTCGAGCCACCAGGAAACACGACCCCTCTACCAATTAGCACGTTTAACATACATCATTTAGTGTCTTGCTACACACCTGCCGATGTTTACAATTATCAGTCGATAATCCCGTTTCACGTGCAAAGTGTGACTGACATTTACAATTCGGCGGAAACAACCTTACCATAACGACGCTATGTAGTCGCTCGCAAGTCGCTCTCGTCATCGCATCGCGATATAAATTGATATTATGCATTGATTAGCGTTTTATTTTTAAAATTTGTTTGATTTCTTAATAAAGCAAGATTTGGCAGCACATGATAATCACTAAGACGATTCTCATATTTTGTCAAAATATGTGTTTTGTAAAGAACTACCACATTATATTGATTTCTTTTTCCACATGTGTTCGATTTATTAATAAAACATGTTTGGTATCACATGAGAATCGTCGACTAAGACAACACCATTACATTTTTTCGACAGCAGTATCACCAAAAACGAGCGATGCGACATGGAATGAAATGTCAGAGCCTAAACCATAGTCACTTGGAAACAATTGACACATTCAGGAATCGACGATTTACATCCAGCCTCACCGACCTGTCGAATTGCGGCTCCATGTTTTTTATGGCGAGTGGGGTGGGGCGAACATACAAGCACCCGACGCAACGTGTTTGTGTGCTAGTACTGGGATGCATTTGATGTGATTAAACAAAATTAGCGTCACGGTTGCAAACATAGATTAGAAACTCGAATATTTCTGTTTCTAAAGTCGGGTTCCATAGGGCGGAGAGGAAATACGATCAAATCCATACCGTGAACATCTTGTTGGACATAAATGTCAATTATCAAATAGGCTGTAATTTGTACGGCAGCATAAAAGGGACATTTACATTATTTTCTATCTCGTTCTCACGACATAGCATCTCGTTCCCACGAGATAGGATCTCGTTTCCAAAATAATAATTTTCCACAAACAACGCATGCGCGTGTCATTGTCAACTGCAGAACTTCATATTGTGGTTTTTATACGATCTTTTAAAAAAAAAGTGAAATGAACGCCGCCTATTAGTATAAGGCGCCGTTTATCGGACGTGTTTAAAGAATTAGTCACATGTAGTCAGAAATAAAGTAGAAAATGTGTTCATAGAACACGGATGTCCCCCCACCCCCCCCCCCCCACCCCCCACCCCCTATTAAACACTTAAACACTTTAGCGCAGTTGCCTTACAAACAAGGTGAACATAAGTCCCCTAGTGACCTTGACCTTGGGTATTTGGGCATGGGTCGTGGCGAAACAAAGCAGCATCTCTAGATAGACACTGTGTGCAAATATTATTGAAATTGGTGAAGCAGTTAATGAGTTATTGAGAAAACATGCAAAACTTAAACGCAAGTTAAACAAGGTGAACATAAGGTCCCAGCGACCTTGTCCTTTGGGTGTTAGGGCGAGGGTCGTTATCGAAGCAAAGCATCATCCCTAGACAGACATTGTGCCCAAATATTATTGAAATTGGTAAAGCTGTTATTGAAAAGAACATGATCGGAGGACGCACGGACGCACACATGTACAGACGGACTGGGGCAAAACATATCCCATCAATAAAACACGTCCGATACACGGCGCCTTATACTAATAGATCATATGAGTGGTACCAGACGAGTCACATACAAATAAAACGTAAATGTTGAATTGAATTGTATTTCCATACAACAAGCTAGGTCGCACACATACAATAATGCACTTGCATTCTAATTTTATTTTTGGCTTAACGATCAACGTTTTCCCCGCTCAGGGTGTGGTTGGTAGGCGGTTATGTTAGAGAAATTAGACAGGTAAAAAATCACGGTGGCAGGAATTAGAGACCTAAAACAGGGGGTTTGGATATTAGATAACAACATCATGCCGCTGTATGTGAAAACGCACTCCAATGATATCACCATGGGCATGGGAAATGAAACAGAAACACATTGATTTAGACAAGTAATCACTAGTTGTAGATATTACAACAAAGTTTATTCTTAGAGAAAAACATATTTATTTTATTGATTTTGCTGTAATATAGATCATATGTGTTTATTTGTAAGACATCATGCATTAATCGAATCGGGCAGTATTTTCTAATCCAGTCCGCATCGAAATTACCAATCACCCCACTTGTTGTTAGATCGAACACGGTGTAAGGTGACACTAGCCTATTATTAGATCGGGATGCTGAAGAAGTGACGTCACTGTGTAAGTTCGCTGCAGCTGTGTTGTTTAAACTTGAAGGCCAACACTGTCAGTGACATCATTTACAGCAGTTTGCGTGTGTTACACGGCATTTTAATTCCCAAAGTCTGAATAAGGCCCTTCAGAATTGCAGAATGAGACGGACACATTACAGGGATTGTTGGATTGTTTACGCAATACATATGTAAATAGCATTGTATAAAGGAAATCTAGAGTAATTTGAAACTTCATCTTCACCATTTCATCCGTCTTTTCTGTTGGTTTTAACGAATCGACATCAATGGCCGCCATCTTGGATAATTCACGAAGGCTTAATGACAGGAGCACGCGCCCTAAGGATGGTCCAGTACCTACATTAACTAATGATGATTTAATGACGACTTAATGATAACTTAGTGTTCGTACAACTGAATTTAATGACATATTAGTTAAGGAGTCGCTAATGAAAAGTTAATGAGTCATTAGTGCTTCGTACAACCGGGTCCAGAATTGTTGTTAAGAGTCCTATATTATCTACATATATCTGCACAGGTCCACATACTGCCACAATATTATCAACACAATTTACGGAAATGTAATAATGTACCTGTATAAATTACCTGTAATAAGTTAGTGGTCAGTTAAAAAATTGAAAAAGAATGTAAAAAAAAAAATGGAAAAAAAGAATTAAATTTAAAAAAAAATAAAAAAATAATGCTCCCTACTGGAGCTCAGAATGTTTTTTAATAGTCCTATGTTTATCTACATATCATGTATGCACAGGTCCACATATTGCCACAATATTTTCAACACAGTTTACGGAAATGTAATATAATCATTTACCTGTATAAATTACCTGTAAGTGGTCAGTGGTCAGTTGCACATGCTAGCACTTGCACAGGTGCATAGTCTGCATATAGCACTTACGACCTTATGCTACTAGACAAAAATTGAAAAAGAATTTGAAAAGAAAAATGAAAAAAAAAATGGAAAGAAAAGTAAAAATTAAAAATTAAAAATAATTATGCTTGCTACTGGAGCCCAGAATTTTTTGTTAATAGTCCTATATTTATCTACATATATCTGCACAGGTCCACATAATGCCACAATATTTTCAACACAGTTTACGGAAATGTAATATCCAATGTAGTAATTTACCTGTATAAATTACCTGTGGTCAGAGTGGTCAAGACTGGACATTTGCACATGCTAGCACATGCACAGGTGAATGGTTATCCCAGTCTCTATTGTTCTCTCTACAGGTAAGGTGTACAGAGCACACGAGAAAACGGGTCTTCATGCATTATTGTCCAGTTTGTAGAGTGCGCAAAACAAAAAAGGGAGATAACTCAAAAATTAGCTACGCAAGAGTTGTCATTCTTGTGCGCGACACACCTCCGCGTCGTGGTCTATGCATGTGTGAAGTTTCATGAAAATATTCCAAAGGGTGGTCGAGTTATGCTACGGACAGGAAATCAGTGCGCGAAAACAAAAAAGGGAGATAACTCAAACATTAGCTATGCAAGAGTTGTCATTCTTGTGCACGACACACCTTCGGTTCGTGGTCTAATTGAATGTGTGAAGTTTCATAAAAATATTCCAAAGGGTGGTCGAGTTATGGTCAATCAGTGCGCAAAACAAAAAAGGGAGATAGCTAAGAAAATAGCTATGCAAGAGTTGTGATTCTTGTGCGCGACACACCTCCGCGTCGTGGTCTATGCATGTGTGAAGTTTCATGAAAATATTCCAAAGGGTGGTCGAGTTATGCTCCGGACACGAAATCACTGCGCGAAACAACAAAAGGGAGATGACTAAAAAATTAGCTATGCAAGAGTTGTCATTCTTGTGAGCGACACACCTTCGGGTCGTGGTCTATGCATGTGTGAAGTTTCATGAAAATATTCCAAAGGGTGTTCGAGTTATGCTCCGGACAAGAAGTGTCTGCGGCGGACGCGGACGCGGACGCGGCCCGCTGTCAAATCCATAGTATCCCCCGACGGAGTCCGGGGGATACAATAAAAACTTAGAAAACACCAATCTAGTGAATGTTGATATCAAGTTTATCAGGCAAGTCTAGGAAAAGAGTAGGACTACCAAATGCCTGATTTACAGTGAAACCTCTCTGAGCTGGACACCCTATGGACCTCCCAGGCTTTAACTTACGTCATACATATCACGCACTAATAAGCACAATCGTTTCTGAAAAACATTTTTGGTATAATTACTGTTGTGACAAATGAGGCTTCACTATTTCGATTTACACATAAAGGACACATTCTAACACATAAAAAGACATCATATTTCAGCGATAGGTTTCCAAACACATTGATGTCTGGAGACACGGGGCTCATGACTATGTTTAATATGAAGGTTCTTAAGCTAGTTGACGGATTTCATAAGAAGCGAGGCTATATCGAGTTTCTTATGAAATAGGTCAACGAGCATGTATATGATTTTGTTGATGCACGTAAAGCCTCAATCGCCAAATAGTGGATCTTACATGAGTGGCGGCTTAATAATTATGGTATTTATTAAACGAGTTTAACGATTAAATTTGGAATTAGGCTATGTCTGGTTTCTTACGAAATCAATCAACGTGTTTCATAATACATATTATATTAAATAAACACACATATTATGTTACATTTCTTACATAAGCATAACATCATTTATTGAAGTTGAGGTTGTGGTGAAAATATTTGTATCTTTGTTCCAGCAGTTTATTAGCATTTTGAATACATCGTACTATTAAACTGTGAAAGTTAACTGCAAGCAACGCGTGGCGTTAGTATATACGGAGCTCCAGATAAGGTGTGTATTGGCGTATTTTACGCAGTGCCACTTATTTTAGCTGAATACGTATTCATTATTAAAAGTGGGATTACAAAATACTCACAGCAATGTGAAACTATTCATTGATTTTCAAATTGAGTAGTGGAAATACAGTAATAAAGTTGAAAATTTACTTAGTTAAGCTGCAAAAAGCAAACAGTGTTTGCTTTTTGCAGCTGAAATAAGTGAATTTTTAAATTTGTTTTATTTTTTATAATTTGTTCCCTATTTAATAAGGAATACAAGCAATACTACATTTGTAAAAGTAAAATACACATTGAATTTGAAATATGGGGGTATAACACTATTTAGATACAAAACTTATCTGGAGCTCTGATATACATGTACCTTTTTAACCAAAATTTGGATTCTAGGTATTATATCATAACTTGTTCTCCGGGAAAACTGCTTAAGGAATTTAGAAATGCTCATGCCCCGGACACATGTCACGTGTCGAACGTAATCAAGTTAAACAGTGAACGTGACAGATATGAATAATTATAGTTTGTACACCATACACACAGCATGACGTTCTCGCTGACAAGGGTGTCCGGTTTCACCCGCGTGCATAGAAATTAACTACACCTTGAAACCCGTCATCTTCCGCATACGAAAATAAATTATTATCACATCATTGATACATTTTCAAGTTTTGTTTCTGCATTTACACAACACATGGGCAATGGGGGTTTGGTTAGGGTTAAGGCTAAAGCTCACGGATTATCTCCTCGTACATGCGGACGAACAGTGATCTAACTGTGGCATAGTATTATTATTGCGTACTGGCAATCTACAACGTCCGTACATACAGTCAAAGTTATTATTTTTTTATATTTGATAAAACATTTGAGTCCTGTGTCAGGTTGGGTGAATTTCGGTGAAGATCTAAAAACGTTAATTTCCTAGGATGCTAAAAACGTGTTATATGGCAGCCATGTGGATTAAGAAAATGCTATATAGGCACAATATCTGCAAATTCACATCATATTCCATCATAAAATGAATTCACATTACGCAAACATTGTATTAGCGAGCCAACCTCACCAAACCCCCGGTTACCTATGTAAACAGCGGGTTTGATGAGGTTGCCGCGCAATAGGTAATGCGGTCAAATAGGTCACGATGCAGTGACTATTTTCAATCAATAACTTATGTTGTAAGCGATTGTAATGTGTATTTTCAATATTTATATTATTAAAATGTATCATAATCGGTACCCTTTAAGTAATATTTGTATATTTTAAATGTTTTAAATGTAATGATGTTGTCATGAAGCGCATGAATATAAGTTAATTAATTAATCCAGTTTATATTGAGGCAAATCACACAGCCTAAAAACATAGTGCTGGAGTATAAACCATAGTATCGTATATTATTCATAAGTATATCACTATTAAACATTAATTACAATATGTATGCATATTATTAAAACAGTAGATGCTACCGCTGTTTCGCTGTATGTGATATTTATAACAAAATATTTTTTTTATTCGTCCGAGTACGGATTTCTGTCACACAAAGCGCCATTTTCAGTTCATATTTTGACCTGTGCATATGAACCGGACTAAGTTTAAACAACGCTCGATTCCATCCAATTCAGATTTCTCTGCAGAATGTTCAGACTAACTACATATTAAGTAATGTTGCTAAATAAGTGTTTAACGGCTGGAACATGGTTATCACTAAAAGGAAGAACCACAGTCGTATTATTGAAAAATAAGATTTACCTGAGACCTCATGGAGGCCGCCATTAATCCAGTGTAAACAATAGACCATGTGATACCATTTCCTGAGTAGCCCCCGCTTAGTGAAACGATGTGCTAATCATGATATTATGTTCCCCAATAATTGGAAACGGTTTGAATTTCTCGGTAAAAACTACGAAAGTCATAACAAAATAACGATGTATATTTAACATTGGATACGCTTAAACGGTATTACTCTCTCATCGGATAGTCAGTTGTCGTCGATAGCGATTTAACGTACTGATCTGGTCTTAATTTATTGTCAACTTTCAACGCCATTTACAGAATATATGGCTAATTTTTGGAAATAAATAACGGCAAATTACGATGACGTCTGCTCTGAAATATCTGTCAACATGCGGACGTAATTTAAGGAAATCGATTATATTTTAAGGCTACATCTGTGACTAATTACGAATTTATGTATGGTCTTTGGCTACACCCGACACATTACACAGATCTAGTTGTAAATACACGTCGCTTTGTGTGGGAAAAAAAATCGATAAATGCGTAGTTGTGTGTGACGAGGTGTTGATCTGATGACACCACACAGCTGAGACCCTTAGGCAATGATTTTGAAATTGACGAGTCGTTTTGATGTGTGCCGCAACACCTCACTGTCAGAGACAACATGACAATTAACGATATACTCTCGATTATACACAGATCTATTAGACGGCTGGTTATTTAAAATAAAGAGTAGTTCAGTACACCTTCGACGATATTGTTTTTAGAAAAATCAGTAATATTTTCCGGAAATGGTGTTGAAAAGTTGACAAAAATTCTATCACCGTATTTAGTTGTGCCGATATTGTTTTAAAAAATCAGTAATTTTTTTCCGTAAATGGTGTTGAAAATTAACAAAATATATAGCCGCATTTCTCCGATATTCGTTTAGAAAATCACCAATATTTTCTGTAAATGGTGTTGACACAAAATGCAGCGTTCACGCGGAATTCAAATAAAATACAAAATAATAATTTAATAAATAGACGCCGATGGCTACTGTGTTTGCGGCCAGTGAATTCTGGTCGTGGTAGCCACAGGCGCAGTTCGAACAGTGTTGTGAGCAGATGGAGGACAATAATTATTTCAAATTCATAAAAAAATGTTTGCTGTCCGAAAATTAATTAATTGTGACAGCCAAAAAAAATAGATTTTGGGACAGTAAAACATTATATGGTATAGACAGTATAGACAGTACCTCAAACTTAAAAAAACAGTAACAAACTGTCTGTGTATATATTACTTAAACTTAAAAAATCAGTAACAAACTGTCTGTGTATATATTACTTAAAGACAGACACTTTAATTGTTGGTAAGTTTCTATCAATTTATAGGTATTTTTATTAAAATCATAAAATTGTGAAAATTTTTATTAAAACAAAAAAATATTAAAATCAAAATATAAAAAATATTAAAATCACATATATGGAGAAAATAAAATTATACCACGTCGAGGTTTGAACCACCCACCCTTTCGGGAATCGGTAATTAAATCATTGAAGTCGGCGACCTTAACCTCACGACTGTTGCGCCATTTACGACAATCACAGTTATACAGAAGTGCTATCAGTATTACGCCACCATTTGAACGTAATAATTATTAAATTATTTGCAACTCCATCTACAACAATACCGTTACAGAGATACGCTATTGAAACAACATGTATTAGTACCCATAACATAACAAAGTAATGTATCATTATATATCACAGGAGATAGCTTAAAACTATATATACTAATCATAAACAGAACAATCCGCTTGGCTCGTATGAAAATAGTTCGCATGATATTGATTATCTCCCTTGCCGAAAGTAGTTCAGTGATTTATTAATTCCAAATAAGACGTGTTTGCGTAATGAATACAGGCGCGGATACAGAAATAATTGCATGGGGGGTCTGTAATTAAAATTCGGCATAGCCGACCTCTGTGAGCGCGAAATCGTAAAGTAGGGGGTTCTGGGGAAATTTTTAGATGCCAGATCGCCGCAGATGCGATTTCCTGACACCTAGGTCACGAAAAAAGTCATCCAACTATTCGAGTATTGTAGATTTTCGTCTTTTTTTTGCCGGGAGCAGGGGGGGGGGTTTCTCCAAATAAAAAATGTCTTCATCCGATTTGGAATGTGGAACAAACAGCCGGACGGACGGCACTGACAATACTTATAATGTTTTATCAAAACAGCATTTACAATGCATTTAAATGTCAATAACATAATTGTGTGATGATTGGCAGATGCTTTCAGTATCCATGGCAAACGACGTCCATCATACAATCTACGGTGTTTCGGTAACTGGTACCATTGACTAACTGGTTACTTCACAATATGTAGCACGTGTTTTTGCACCAACGGCGGAGCGGTGCATTATGGGACATGTATACTATACATGTATACATGTCCCATAATGCACCGCTCCGCCGTTTATAGGGGTTTATGGGGGTATATACATTGTATATATATATATATATATATATATATATATAGTATACATATTTATATATACTTACAAATGAATACTGTTGTCCATTTCCGTCGTGGTTTGTCTCCACCATGAACGCTGACCCCTTGGCCACGTCTTGATAGTAACCCACCGTCTGCAATGTACACATGCACAGTGAAACCTCTCTAAACCGGACACCCTCTGAGGTCCCCAGGGTGTCCGGTATAGAGAGGTTTCGCTGTACTGCTTCAGGACTATCAGTAAACGATATAAACGTTATATATGAGAGAAGTCTTTTGATGTTGTACCTGAAATGATGTGCGATATCACATGGAAATTATTTACAAAATGTATGATATTTTCCGGAAATGATGTCGAAAGTTGACGAAATCATCAGAGCAAATGTGGAATACATTTCCGCATCTGCTCCGAAAATTGCAACACATGTCGACCTTATATACAGAAGATATCACAATTTATGTCACTAGTGTTGATGTAAAATCGCACATGTTCATGTATCTATGTATACAATAACATGGTTGTCGCGCGTGTAGCTGTCACTGGAGATATGAGGCTTATTGGATGTACGACCAATCTATCCCCTGATCAGATAACTCACTGATGTAGCCTGATAAGTACATGTATATACTGTGTGTTACAAGCCGGCAGGTGTCCTCCACCCACCACCCTAACTGAATGCCGCTGATATGTAGACCGATTTGGATCTATACTAGTCGCAAATGTTACAGGTGTAAGCCACATTGATCCAATCACGGCCACATATGTATCATTTTAATAAATAGAAACCAAAGGTTGTTTGTAGGCCAATATTCACGAACACGAACAAACAAATATATATGGGCCACGCTCTGTGAAAACCAGCCTTAATGACAAATTTTTTGATTTGCACCTTTTTACATTTATGGATGCGGAAACCTTTCAAAAACAATATGCTGAAAAGAAAATGCAAATATGTTTCATAGTTTTTGTTTTATCTCACTTTTTGTAGCACCATGTGAATCACGCAAGGAAAAAATATCAACGTCATTGATAAAATGATGTTATTGAAACGCCGACGTTTTACAATGCAACACAACAGGCCTACAGTAGAAATGCGTGCTCATAGACTCATTGACTGTGCTTGCTGTAAACTGTATTTGCTGATAAGGTACACTAAATGTATCTACAAGTGTTAGTATGAATACTATCAAACATTGAACAAAATAAAACTATGATATGTACATGTAGTGAACAAATCAAACGCACCACTATCAATGTTAAATCTATAATTAGCCGACATGTGACTTCGTAATTTGCTACTATCGCCAACTATCACAGATTATGCATAAACATGTACCATCAGAAAGATACATTGTAATTATTTGAGAATTTAGTTCAGAATCTAATTGACGTTATTTACGTAATAGTTAATTGTGACGTCATTTATTTATGTAGACATTACGTCACTCACCAAGGACCAAACACAAAGAACTAAACGACATTCCTGGTGTTTGAAATTGAAACAATCTGTGATTGAAACAAATGCAATATTTTCTGTAGAAATGAATGACCTGAATTTGGTTAGAATTTGGATAGGCCTATGGCTGCACATACCAATGAATTCAGCGCCCGATTGAGTCTCGATGGTAGTCGGACACCCCCGGGGAGTTTTAAACAAATTAAAAATCGACAGTGTCATTATGATGCGATATACCAGGAGCCGCGTAATTAGCACTACCATATTGTTTATCTGTGACACGATTATTTTTCTGACAATTTCCCGATTTTATTTTATGTTGATTTTCGAAACATTCGACGGTGAACCAGTAAATCAAATGAATTAAGACCTACGCCCAGTTCTATCCGTGTCTAATTTTATCCAGAATACGTGTCACAGTTAATGAGCCAACTGTTTACATTTTCTTTAATAAAAGTAACGGTTGCGGGCACACTGTCACGTAAAGCGGGGCCGGGTCTGACCGGCCGTCGGCACTAACCGCCCCCATCAGTAAGCACGTTTAAACCCAAGTTGATATCTTATATTGCGCATGACATAATGTACATTTCCCCGTGATGAGTTTTAAATTTGCGACAAACAGTGCAGAAAGTATTGCCATTACGAATTAAATTGTTTTCCATAGAACATCTGTAAACCAAGACCTTTCATAAATATGAGCATGCAATATGTAGATCTATGTATACGTATAGACACATAATTAAGTCATGAATACATGAATGCAGATTTACCCGAGTGTGTCTACATATTTCGAAAATCGGTTGTCACGTTCAAATGAAAGTTAGCGTTACTCATCAAAATGCGTAATGCAGTGTAATCTATAAATAAATCTCAAAATCGGAACTGGGTCTTAGACGGCCGAAAACACCCGACCCCGCTCTAATCTGAACGGGACCGTATAGCATAATTAGTAAAGAGCGCACACATGCGCCCCGGGGTCGATCTTAAAATTGTAAGTACATATATATCTGATGGTGGTCGTCAGACAGGATACATTTGTTTTCTGTGAGTATTCCGGTTTCAACCCAAATTAAGAAACATGCAGACGCCTCCATCTACGCCGACTAAAACTGTTCTCGCGTTTGTTTGTAATTGTTATATAAATATATAAATAAAGTTTAAAAGAAATATTAGCATTATGATATTACATAATACTGATATTGTTATGTGTTATCTAAAAATACCGGTCGTATGGTTATTTAATTTCAAATGTCATTTCACAAGTCGTCCATATAATATATTATAAAAATAATAAATGCAATATGCCCATTTGTATAAAAATAATCGATACAATTACTACGTATTTCCTTGAAGGAAACCGAAGAAAAAAAGACAACTATCTGAACCACTATGAAAACAACTGTACATTTCTGCCACGCATATCCAACATTAGAATATTTGTGAGCCGTAAAGCGTACGGCTATAGGACAACTTATTGCAATGACGCAACAATTCCAAGCGTCAAAATCCGACATGACGTTGGTAAATTTATGCGTAACTTTGCGACGTCATTTTCAGCCTTTCATGACGTTGTCATTAAGGCTGGTTTTCACAGAGCGCGGCCCATATATATTCACCAACACGAACAAACAAATATATATATATATATATATACCAAAACGAACAAACAAATATATATATATATATATATTCATTAACACGAACAAACAAACTAATATATATATAAGAACGGTGTTGCTTAACAATGATACAGTGTAGACATGAGCAAAATGGCGGTCGTAAATCAAACATATACTCGTACCTGTAGACATTTCTCTACATGTATATATATTCAGGCACGTATCTAGACAAAGGCATCTTTATGTATGACGATGATATATTTTGAATGAAAATACGTGAAATTTTGCTAAAAAACAAAAACAAAATTATTTCGTTATGTCATTCGTAATAAATGGTTATACAGTTGTCGTGAAACGGTGTAGACTTTCAGTGGTCTGTTAATGACATAAATATGTGATTATTCACATATAGGATTGTTAAGGAACTAAATGCTGCGGTCGCTGGCGCTCCCTTGCATTTAAGTCCTTAAAAATCCAATATGTGTTATACATACATGCGACTGTGATACATTTTGGTAGATGATTTTCCCTCGCCTCTCCACCGTAACGGGAACCCTGGCCCCGATCCTGGGGTTCCGGTGTAGGTGAAGTCGGGCAGTGTGTGACCCCGCGGGGAATGCAATGTCAAGGTCATCAGGAAGGTCATCCGAGGATCGCTTGTCCCGGCCGGGGTAGGTTGTATAAAGTCGAATCTCGATTTCTTTGTCTTCTGAATCTGAAATAGTATTTTAATTCATAAAGTTGTGTGTACGTGTATTAATAATCATAATAATGTTGATTACATAAAATATGCAATAAAATGATAATATACTAGTGTAATATATATGCAAATGAGGAAAACATGTTAGGTGGCCATTACAGCTTCAACGTAGTGTGGTGTGCTTATGCAATAAATATAATCTAACATTTGTGTTGGTTGAATATAAGATTTAGCCTCTTTTCTTAAATCAGTAAACTCGTTGAATAAATATCATATTAAATCGTCAATCACGTAAGATCCTCTTTGAAATAAATGTGTAACTGAGATGGTTACAGAAACAGGTTAAGTGAAAAGTGCAGTTTCAAAGTATGATGATGTGCTTATGGAATAAATATACATTTGGGTCGAGTTCATATGGTATTTGTTAACCTTGTTGCACGCACCATAGATGTAGGCCTCATCTCGTACTGTATTCCCGCTCAATCTATAGAGGATATTACACGAGTGATGATTTAATATATTATATTAATTACACGAGTTTACTGAATTCATAAGAAACGAGGCTATGTTGAGTTTCTTGTGTAATCAATCAACGAGTTTAATAAATACAGGATCTTACTTGAGTTATGATCAATATCATATTTATTAAACGATTTTATAAGAATAGGATGCTATGCCGAGTTTTTATTATGAGTTTTGTCACCGAGTTTAATGTATATCACGTTACATCAACACACATGTTAGATTATTTTTATATCAGCATAACACTAAACATTGACGCTGTACTGTACAGAGCCCCGCAGGAGACGTATACTTATTTTTGTTATTAATTCGTTTAGTATTCGTATGTTTCATTTAATTCGTTCCCACGAAAATAACAATTCGTATCTAATCAATTTCACAATTCGTTCCCACGAAATAACAATTCGTTCCCTCAATTTAACAATTCGTTCCCACGAAATAATAATTCGTTCCCACGAAATAACAATTCGTTCCCTCAATTTAACAATTCGTTCCCTCGAATTAACAATTCGTTACAATGAATTAACAATTCGTTCCCTCAATAATGCATTCGTTCCCACGAAATAACAATTCGTTCCCACATTCCCACATAGGGCTTCGTAGTACTGTTCACCTAGAAAGTGTTTCTGAAGCCGCTCTCGTTTACTTGTATATTACACGAGTGCAAGAGTGACACCAGGGGATGTTCGATGGGTTCGTACGAACCCCCCCCCCCCCTCCTTTTCTGGAGCCAGAGGATTTTTTTATATACAGGTACGTATTTGAAGTACATGAATGAGCAGACATTATATTATTCCAATGCCCTACTCAGGGCTCCAGATAAGGAATTAGTAATTGAGTATTTTCACTCCATCATATCTGAAGCAATTGGGTATTTCAATATTTTAATTGGGTAAAATAAAATCACACTACTGTTTACACATCAACAGACGGCAATTATTGATAGATTAATTCGAAATGAAAACATGTTTTGGCATTTCATTAGAATTGTTTCCTTGGAGACAATTCTAATGAAATACCAAGATGTGTTTTCATCGAAAATAAGAAAAAATCTGTGGTCTGTTTATTGTTTTCTGTAGCATGATAAAGGTACCACAAATTTGTTATTGCTTTTTGATACTCGCTACTTCTGATTTAAATTGGGTTTTTGGCAATTTTAATTGGGTATTTACGCAAATACGAAGCTTATCTGGAGCTCTGCCTACTAACAAAAAACAGTGAAGCCACGTCAAACGTGTTGCAATATGCCAAATGTCAGAAATACGCTTCTTAAAGGTACATGCCCACTCAGTAGGCACAAATGTTCTTTATATCAGAGACATCATCTGAGACATTTCCTGGCAAAATAAACATTAATTCACCATTACCCCACGTATTGATTGGCATGATTCTACATTTCATGTCAGACGTAAATGTCCACACTGATTAGGGGCGATAACCGTATTTCCTTAAAAGGTTAACGGACATTACTATTTATTCTCTGTATTTATTTGTTGATGTGCAATGATTATACTTTATAATCTGTCGAAAATATTTATTTGTTTCAGGTGACGCATTTAAGTACATGTATAAATAAAAAAGAAATACCTTGCCTCAATTGCATATGAAAATAGCCTGATACCACCGCGCGTCACTATCAGTAAAATAAATATTACTAAATGATTATATCTGTATTGCGGCCACTCATGGTCTTTAAAACTGATGAAATAGGGACACAATTATACCCTTATTTTAATTCCTATAAAGAACATGATGTGCCTACTGAGTGGGCATGTAACTTTAATTCGACCCACAACGTGTTTGCCCAGGAGCTAGTTGTTGTTCAAATACCCAAATGCAGCATCTGGCTTCTAGAAATCGCGACAAACCGGGGGATGTGCAACCGAAATATGTAGGGGTCCAGACACAACCCCTGGGCCCCTTACATATATCGGTTGCTTCACAGCTGAAAGTCGAACCCCCTTTTCAACAAGAAACGTGGCAAAGCCACGAAGGTCGGGTTTTTTCAAGGCATAGATACTTGGGTAATAAATAATGCAGTCATTACGCAAAGATTATATTAGCGAGCATACCTCACTACACCCCCAGTTACCTATGTAAACAGGGGTATGATGAGGTACCCGCGCAATAGGTAATGCGGTCAAATAGGTCACGATGCAGTGACTATTTTCGATCAATAACTTATGTTGTAAGCGATTGCAATGTGTATTTTCAATATTTATATTATTAAAATGTATCATATCGATAATATTTGTATATTTTAAATGTATTGATGTTGTCAGGAAGCGCATGAATATAAGTATTAATTAATCCAGCTTATATTGAGGCAAATCACACAGCCTTAAAACATAGTGCTGAAGTATAAACCATAGTATCGTATATTATTCATAAGTATATAACTATTAAACATTAATTACAATATGTATGCATATTATTAAAACAGTAGATGCTACCGCTGTTTCGCTATATGTGATATGTATAACAAACTATTTTTTTCATTCGTCCGCGTACGGATTTCTGTCACACAAAGCGCTATTTTCAGTGCACATTTTGACCTGTGCATATGAACAGGACTAAGTTTAAACAACGCTCGATTCCGTCCTATTCAAATTTCTTTGCAGAATGTTCAGACTAACTACATACATAATGCTGCTAAATAAGTGTTAACGGCTGGAACATGGTCATCACTAAAAGGAAGAAACCACAGTCGTATTATTTAAAAAGAAGATTTACCCGAGACCTCATGGGGGCCGCCATTAATCCAGTGTAAACAATAGACCGTGTGATCCCATTCCCTGAGTAGCCGCTGCTTAGTGAAACGGTGTGCTAATCATGATATTAGTTTCACCAATAATTGGAAACGGTTTGAATTTCTCGGTAAAAACTACGAAAGTCATACAAATTAACGATGTATATTTAACATTGAATACGCGTAAACGGTATTACTCTCTCATCGGATCGTCAGTTGTCGTCGATAGCGATTTAACGTACTGATCTGGACCCGGTTGTACGAAGCACTAATGACTCATTAACTTTTCATTAACGACTCCTTAACTAATTTATCATTAAATTCAGTTGTACGAAAGTTATCATTAAGTCGTCATTAACTTATCATTAGTTAATGTAGGTACTGGACCATCATTAGGGCGCGTGCTCCTGTCATTAAGCCTTCTTGAATTATCCAAGATGGCGGCCATTGCTGTCGATTCGTTAAAAAACAACAGAAAAGACGGATGAAATGGTGAAGATGAAGTTTCAAAATACTCTAGATTTCCTTTATACAATGCTACTTACATATTTATTGCGTAAACAATCCAAAAATCCCTGTACTTTGTCCGTCTCATTCTGCAACTCTGAAGGGCATTCAGACTTTGAGAATTAAAATGCCGTGTAACACACGCAAACTGCTGTACATGCTGTCACTGACAGTGTTAAACAACACAGCTGCAGCGAACTTACACAGTGACGTCACTTCGTCAGCATCCCGATCTAATAATAGGCTAGTGACACCTTACACCGTGTTCGATCTAACAACAAGTGGGGTGATTGGTAATTTCGATGCGGACTGGATTAGAAAATATTGCCCGATTCGATTAATGCATGATGTCTTACAAATAAACACACATGATCTATATTACAGCAACAACAATAAAATGTAATATGTTTTTCTATAAGAATAAACTTTGTTGTAATATCTACAACTAGTGGTTACTTTACTAAATCAATGTTTTTCTGTTTCATTTCCCATGCCCATGGTGATGTCATTGGCGTGTGTTTTCCCATACAGCGGCATGATGTGGTCTAATATCCAAACCCCCTGTTTTAGGTCTCTAATTCCTGTCAACCGTGATTTTTTACCTGTCTAATTTCTCTAATATACCCGCCTACCACCACACCTGGGCGGGGAAAACGTTGATCTTTAACTTTAAGCCAAAAATAAAATTAGAATGCATGTGCATTATTGTATGTACGTGACCTAGCTTGTTGTATGGAAATAAAATTCAATTCAACATTTAAGTTTGATTTTGTATGTTGATTCGTCTGGTACCACTCATGTTTATGCCCCACTGCACCAATTTAATTTTATATTCACTAGGGGACTTATGTTCACCTTGTTTGTAAAGGGGGGACATCCGTGTTCTATGAACACATTTTTCTACTTTATTTCTGACTACATGTGACTAATTCTTTAAACACGTCCAATACACGGCGTCTTATACTAATAGGCGGCGTTTATTTCATTTTTTTTTAAACGATCGCATAAAAACCTCAATGTGAATTTCTGCAGTTGACAATGACACGCACATGCGTTGTTTGTGGAAACTTATTCTTTTGGGAACGAGATCCTATCTCGTGGGAACGAGATGCTATGTCGTGAGAACGAGATAGAAAAGAATGTAAATGTCCCATTTATGCTGCCGTACAAATTACGGCCTTTTTGATAATTGACATTTATGTCCAACAAGATGTTCACGGTATGTAATTGATCGTATTTCCTCTCCACCCTATGGAAGTTATAATGGAACCCGACTTTAGAAACAGAAATATTCGTGTTTCTAATATATGTTTGCAACCGTGACGCTGATTTTTTTTAATAACATCAAATTCATCCCATTACTAGCACACAAACACGTTGCGTCGGGTCCTTGTATGTTCTCCCCACCCCACCCGCCATAAAAAACATGGAGCCGCAATTCGACAGGTTGGTGAGGCTGGATGTAAATCGGCGATTCCTGAATGTGTCAATTGTTTCCCAGTGACTATGGTTTAGGCTCCGACATTTCATTCCATGTCGCATCGCTACTTTTTGGTGATACTGCTGTCGAAAAAATGTAATGGTGTTGTCTCAGTCGACGATTCTCATGTGATGCCAAACATGTTTTATTAAGAAACCGAACACATGTGAAAAAAGAAATCAATATATTGTTCTTTACAAAACACATATTTTGACAAAATATGAGAATCGTCTTAGTGATTATCATGTGCTGCCAAATCTTGTTTTATTAAGAAATCAAACAAATTTTAAAAATAAAACGCTAATCAATGCATAATTATCAATTTATATCGGCGATGCGATGACGAGAGCGACTTGCGAGCGACTACATAGCGTGGTTATGGTAAGGTTGTTTCCGCCGAATTCTAAATGTCAGTCACACTTTGCACGTGAAACGGGATTATCGACTGATAATTGTAAACATCGGCAGGTGTGTAGCAAGACACTAAATGATGTATGTTAAACGTGCTAATTGGTAGAGGGGTCGTTCCTACGGTGGCTCGAATAGGGAAAGTTCGTCACTTATAAATGAATGAAAGAAATGCCCCTAACGAGCGACCATACATACTTAGAATAAGTGTGTCAAACGTTTGTGTCAAAAAGCATAAATATGTTTTGTTTACAAACATTAGAATCATCTAAGGAGACGATTCTCATGTGTTTCCAAACCTATTTTATTAAGAAATCAACAAATGTGAAAATAAAACATGAATACATTGGTATTTCTTTACAAAACCATATTTTGACAAAATAGGAGAATCGTCTTTGGAGACGATTCTCATGTGCTGCCAATCTTGCTTTATCAAGAGATCAAACACATAATTATGAAAATGCACTATGTCAAGCTAATCGTAAACATCAATTTATTGGCGATGCGATGACGTGAGCGACTACATAGTGTGGTTTACATACGTTTGTTCCCCCGCCGAATTCTACAGTTACACTTTGCACGTGAAACTGGATAACCGACAGATGATTGTAAACACCATCAGGTGTGCACCTAGACCGAAAATGATATGTCGCAAGTGTGCTAGTTGTGGGGGGGGGGGGTGGGGTGTACGACGGCATATGATTTATACGCTCGTTTAAAAACGGGAGTATTATTTATGTATCCACGCTGTCTGTGCGGCGGACGACTCTCGGGCACGGCTTGTTCTGACGATAGTGAGGCCCACTGCATGTCTAGGGCAGCGACATTTTCTGGGGTTGAAGTTGGGAGGGGCGAACCGACAATCGATTTTAGATATAATTTTAAACTGTATCACATCGTAGGCATTGACACACCCAATGTTCTACCCTCCACTACGGTCACACGGTGGAACGAACAAATACGTTGATACCAATTCCACTGACAGTGGCAAGCATGTATAACAAAATACGTCTCATTTGGCAATGCGTCGCTCTCCATTGGGCTGATGTGGAATAACTAGCATGGATATGGATGGAGAAAGGATGCTGGTGGTTTCGTAAAATCCCAAGTTCCCATAAATAAAAAACTTTTTCTGTTATCTCATTTATTTGTTACGCATCAACATAAGCAATGATAGCTCAGTTGTCCACATAAGACGATAGACAATTAATTCGATCAAGATTTACACGTATTGCTGGAATCGGAAACAATTACATGTATGTAAAATACTGTATCTTACCAAATATAGATGTATCCCCGTCTGTATTTTGACAAAATAAGGTATCCTGATCTGTGTGTTGACAAAATAAGCTGACAAAATAATTGCGTTCTACGTACGTACATGCATAGATCTCGAAAGCATGCGAGCTGGAATTGCGTTTTACGTACGTACATGTTGCACAAAACTAAATTTCAACACATCGTGAAAATGCTCTGGCAAAATTGCATTATCGCAGTCGCGAAAACGCGAGATCGCGAGGTGAAAACGCGATATTGAATACAATAGAATATCACGTTTTCGCCTCGCGATTTCGCAGTCTGGCGATTTGGTCTCACGTTTTCGCCATCTTGTGTATAGGTTGACGATGCGATGCAGTAACCATATATCATATGGTATCATATATGTTTTTTTTCTTCAATAAACATGTATTGGCATGGCAGTACATGAGATTATCATTTTTTGTCAACTTATGTTTTAGTTGTCAAGAAATACTGAAGTTTGTCCACATTTGCTCTATTTCTTAATAAAAACTTGTTTTGGCAGCACACGATAATCGTCTCCTAAAACAACGGGTACGTGTCCTGTTCATGAAATGTGACAACCTTGCGATTTCCCGCATAGGTTGAGATCACGATAACGCGACATGCTTTCGACACCTGTATGAGCAAAACAAACCAAATTTTTATGTCTGTAACGCCGAGAAAGTCGCCCTAAGTTACAGACAGAACAATAGGGTTGGAGCCAAACTTATTTTCAAAAGCGGAAGGCGAGATCGCGAAAACGCGATACGGTTCTCGTAATCAACGAATAATAACGGGACCGATACGATTTCTAAGTACCTCTAATAATAATCGCACTTTCCATTTACCAATATATTGGCAATATATTAAAAATAATTTTGATAATAAATAATTATGGGGGTTAATACATATGTGTGGTGTGGCAAGGGAAAATTAATAATGGGGGTTGGGGCAAACGAAAATAATTAAATTGTGTGGGTGATAATTCAAAAGCATGGGTGGTGGGGTGAAGCAATAATTCAAAAGCATGGGTGGTGGAGTATGAACATTATTTGTTTGCATGGGTGGTGGGTAAAAACAAATGCCTCCCAACCCACCCACCCCCCATACGATTAATTCTGGAAAAGACCTTACTCAGTACTGTAATCTGTACCCATTTTGCCCCCCCCCCCCTATAGCGTACGGGCCTGCGGTCGGTCATACGAAAATACCATAGATACCATCATGCCTGTGTGAGTTTCTGTTGAAAACTGGAATTTGACTGGTTTACTTGTCTGTTTACAGGTTAATGACAGCATGTCATTAGTTAATATGCCATTAAAACGTCATTAGTTAATGAGGACTTAATGACGTTCCGTACAACCAGTTTTTAATGACTCAATAACTAATGGAAAGTTAATGTGTCATTAGGCTAATGATACATTAACTAATGGAACGTTCGTACAACCGGGTCCAGGACCCTTCCTTCCTTCGCGATCCAAACTTCGTTTTGTTGTTCCTTCGTTCCTTCGCTCCTTCGCGACGTTTTAACTAATAGTAAAGTTCTTAATCTTCCTTACAACGTCGCGAAGAAACGAAAATTAACATGTGTTTTGTAAAGAAGTACCACAATATATTGATTTATTTTTTCACATGTGTTCGATTTCTTATGACAATATGACAGGCGCGCATTTTCCTGCTGCAACCGAACGATTCAACAGAAACTCACACAGGCATGATGCCTTTAACTATGTTGTAGCAACGTCATGTCTACGTCATGTAAGTAGGATAAAATTAGAAATCACCGTGTACAATCTAACAATCTACGCGCAACGTACATGTACTGCGTTGAGGAATCTATGGTATTTTCGTATGACCGACCGCAGGCCCGTACGCTGGGGGGGGGGGGGGGGGGGGGTGTGGGGGGGGGGGGGGGGTGACGGGTGCGTATGTACCCCCTTAACCCTTAATCCGCCGAGTTCTGCCGAGTTCCTCCGTGAATGGTGTAAAAAAAGAAAATTAGCAAGTTGCCAAATGGGTACAGATTACAGTACTGAGTAAGGGCTTTTCCAGAATTAATCGTATGGGTGGGTTGGAAGGCAGTTTTTGTTTACCTACCACCCATGGAAACAATTAATTTTCATACCCCACCTCCCATGCTTTTGAATTATTGCTTCACCCCACTACCCATGCTTTTGAATTATCGCTTCACCCCACCACCCACACAATTTAATTATTTTCGTTTGCCCCAACCCCCATTATTCATTTCCCCTTGCCACACCACACATATGTATTAACCCCCATAATTATTTATTATCAAAATTGTTTTAAATATATTGCCAATATATTGGTAAATGGAAAGTGCGATTATTATTAGAGGTAATTAGAAATCGTATCGGTCCCGTTATTATTCGTTGATTACGAGAATCGTCTCGCGTTTTCGCGATCTCGCCTTCCGCTGTTGAAAATAAGTTTGGCTCCAACCCTATTGTTCTGTCTGTAACTTAGGGCGACTATCTCGGCGTTACAGACAGAAAAATCTGGTTTGTTTTGCTCATACAGGTGTCGAAAGCATGTCGCGTTATCGCGATCTCAACCTATGCGATAAATCGCAAGGTTGTCACATTTCATTGAACAGGACACGTACCCGTTGTTTTAGGAGACGATTATCGTGTGCTGCCAAAACATGTTTGTATTAAGAAATAGAGCAAATGTGGACAAACTTCAGTATTTCTTGACAACTAAAACATAATTTGACAAAAGATGATAATCGTCTTAGAAGACGATTCTCATGTACTGCCATGCCAATACATGTTTATTGAAAAAAAAACATATATGATACCATATGATATATGGTTACTGCATCGCATCGTCAACCTATACACAAGATGGCGAAAACGTGAGACCAAATCGCCAGACTGCGAAATCGCAAGGCGAAAACGTGATATTCTATTGTATTCAATATCGCGTTTTCACCTCGCGATCTCGCGTTTTCGCGACTGCGATGACGCAATTTTGCCAGAGCATTTTCACAATGTGTTGAAATTTAGTTTTGTGCAACATGTACGTACGTAAAACGCAATTCCAAATCGCATGCTTTCTAGATCTATGCAGGTACGTACGTAGAACGCAATAATTTTGTCAGCTTATTTTGTCAACACACAGACCAGGATACCTTATTTTGTCAAAATACAGACAGGGATACATCTATATTTGGGAACATGTAAGATGCATATAAAACATGATTTGTATTTATGTTGCAGCCACGTGAAGAAGGTAGCAAATCAGGACACGATCACTCCAACGTGTGATGTCTTCAGCTTGTGCAGCAACTGCAGTATAAAGAACAGTATTTTACATACATGTAATTGTTTCCGATTCCAGCAATACGTGTAAATCTTGATCGAATTAATTGTCTATCGTCTTATGTGGACAACTGAGCTATCATTGCTTATGTTGATGCGTAACAAATAAATGAGATAACAGAAAATGTTTTTTGTTCATCATCAGAAAATATACATAGTATTAAATATCATTACTGGTCGTCGTGGATGACGTCGGTGGGGTTTGTTGGTGCTAATCCGATGCTGTTGGTGGCCTCTCACAATAACTGCGTCGTCGTCATGGTCGTTAATAATGACACCATACCAGTTCCACATGGGAACTTGGGATTTTACGAAACCACCAGCACCCTTTCTCCATCCATATCCATGCTAGTTATTCCACATCAGCCCAATGGAGAGCGACGCATTGCCAAATGAGACGTATTTTGTTATACATGCTTGCCACTGTCAGTGGAATTGGTATCTAACGTATTGTTCGTTCCACCGTGTGACCGTAGTGGAGGGTAGAACATTGGGTGTGTCAATGCCTACGATGTGATACAGTTTAAAATTATATCTAAAATCGATTGTCGGTTCGCCCCTCCCAACTTGAACCCCAGAAAATGTCGCTGCCCTAGACATGCAGTGGGCCTCACTATCGTCAGAACAAGCTGTGCCCGAGAGTCGTCCGCCGCACATACAGCGTGGATACATAAATAATACTCCCGTTTTTAAACGAGCGTATAAAACATATGCCGTCGTACACCCCCCCCCCCCACACCCCACAACCAGCACACTTGCGACATATCATTTTCGGTCTAGGTGCACACCTGATGGTGTTTACAATCATCTGTCGGTAATCCAGTTTCACGTGCAAAGTGTGACTGTAGAATTCGGCGGGGGAACAAACGTATGTAAACCACACTATGTAGTCGCTCACGTCATCGCATCGCCAATAAATTGATATTTACGATTAGCTTGACATAGTGCATTTTCATAATTATGTGTTTGATCTCTTGATAAAGCAAGATTTGGCACCACATGAGAATCGTCTCCAAAAACGACTCTCCTATTTTGTCAAAATATGGTTTTGTAAAGAAATACCAATGTATTCATGTTTTCTTTTCACATTTGTTGATTTCTTAATAAAATAGGTTTGGAAACACATGAGAATCGTCTCCTTAGATGATTCTAATGTTTGTAAAAAAAACATATTGATGCTTTTTGACACAAACGTTTGACACATTCAAAAATAAACGATTTAATTTGTGTTTCTCGAGTCGGGTGGAGAGGAAATACGATCGATTACACACCGTGAAAATCTTGTTGGAACGTAAAAGTCAATTGTCACGTACACCATTTCAGTTTACCGCCGTTACACCAGCTGTTATTCTAAGTAGGTATGGTCGCTCGTTAGGGGCATTTCTTTCATTCATTTATAAGTGACGAACTTACCCTATTCATACCCCTCTACCAATTAGCACGTTTAACATACATCATTTAGTGTCTTGCTACACACCTGCCGATGTTCACAATTATCAGTCGATAATCCCGTTTCACGTGCAAAGTGTGACTGACATTTACAATTCGGCGGAAACAACCTTACCATAACCACGCTATGTAGTCGCTCGCAAGTCGCTCTCGTCATCGCATCGCCGATATAAATTGATAATTATGCATTGATTAGCGTTTCATTTTTAAAATTTGTTTGATTTCTTAATAAAACAAGATTTGGCAGCACATGATAATCACTAAGACGATTCTCATATTTTGTCAAAATATGTGTTTTGTAAAGAACTACCACAATATATTGAATTCTTTTTTCACATGTGTTCGGTTTCTTAATAAAACATGTTTGGCATCACATGAGAATCGTCGACTAAGACAACACCATTACATTTTTTCGACAGCAGTATCACCAAAAACTAGCGATACGACATGGAATGAAATGTCGGAGCCTAAACCATAGTCACTGGGAAACAATTGACACATTCAGGAATCGCCGATTTACATCCAGCCTCACCAACCTGTCGAATTGCGGCTCCATGTTTTTATGGCGGGTGGGGTGGGGCGAACATACAAAGAACCGACGCAACGTGTTTGTGTGCTAGTACTGGGATGCATTTGATGTGATTAAACAAAATCAGCGTCACGGTTGCAAACATAGATTAGAAATACGAATATTTCTGTTGCTAAAGTCGGGTTCCATTATAACTTCCATAGGGTGGAGAGGAAATACGATCAATTACATACCGTGAACATCTTGTTGGACATAAATGTAAATGATCAAATAGGCCGTAATTTGTACGGCAGCATAAAAGGGACATTTACATTCTTTTCTATCTCGTTCTCACGACATAGCATCTCGTTCCCACGAGATAGAATCTCGTTCCCAAAAGAATAAGATTCCACAAACAACGCATGCGCGTGTCATTGTCAACTGCAGAAATTCACATTGTGGTTTTTATGCGATCGTTTAAAAAAAAGTGAAATAAACGCCGCCTATTTGTACAAGGCGCCGTGTATTGGACGTGTTTAAAGAAATAGTCACATGTAGTCAGAAATAAAGTAGAACATGTGTTCATAGAACACGGATGTCCCCCCTTTACAAACAAGGTGAACATAAGTCCCCTAGTGAATATAAAATAAATTGGTGCAGTGGGGCATAAACATGAGTGGTACCAGACGAGTCACATACAAATCAAACTTAAATGTTGAATTTAATTTTATTTCCATACAACAAGCTAGGTCAGGTACATACAATAATGCACATGCATTCTAATTTTATTTTTGGCTTAAAGTTAAAGATCAACGTTTTCCCCGCCCAGGGTGTGGTTGGTAGGCGGGTATATTAGAGAAATTAGACAGGTAAAAAATCACGGTGACAGGAATTAGAGACCTAAAACAGGTTTGGATATTAGATATCATGCCGCTGTATGGGAAAATACACGCCAATGACATCACCATGGGCATGGGAAATGAAACAGAAAAACATTGATTTAGTAAAGTAATCACTAGTTGTAGATATTACAACAAAGTTTATTCTTATATAAAAACATATTACATTTTATTGTTTTTGCTGTAATATAGATCATGTGTGTTTATTTGTAAGACATCATGCATTAATCGAATCGGGCAATATTTTCTAATCCAGTCCGCATCGAAATTATCAATCACCCTACTTGTTGTTATATCGAACACGGTGTAAGGTGTCACTAGCCTATTATTAGATCGGTATGCTGACGAAGTGACGTCACTGTGTAAGTTCGCTGCAGCTGTGTTGTTTAAACTTGAAGGCCAACACTGTCAGTGACAGCATGTACAGCAGTTTGCCTGTGTTACACGGAATTTTAATTCTCAAAGTCTGAATAAGGCCCTACAGAGTTGCAGAATGAGACGGACAAATTACAGGGATTTTTGGATTGTTTACGCAATAAATATGTAAGTAGCATTGTATAAAGGAAATCTAGAATAATTTGAAACTTCATCTTCACCATTTCATCCGTCTTTTCTGTTGTTTTTTAACGAATCGACAGCAATGGCCGCCATCTTGGATAATTCACGAAGGCTTAATGACAGCAGCACGCGCCCTAATGATGGTCCAGTACCTACATTAACTAATGATAAGTTAATGACGACTTAATGATAACTTAGTGTTCGTACAACTGAATCTAATGATAAATTAGTTAAGGAGTCGCTAATGAAAAGTCAATGAGTCATTAGTGCTTCGTACAACCGGGTCCTGGTCTTAATTTATTGTCAACTTTCAACGCCATTTACAGAATATGTGGCTAATTTTGGAAATAAATAACGGCAAATTACGATGACGTCTGCTCTGAAATATCTGTCAACTTGCGGACGTAATTTAAGGAAATCGATTATATTTTAATGCTACATCTGTGACTAATTACGAATTTATGTATGGTCTTTGGCTACACCCGATACATTACACAGATCTATCATCTAGTTGTAAATTCACGTCGCTTTGTGTGTGGAAAAAATCGATAATGCGTAGTTGTGTGTGACGAGGTGTTGATCTGATGACACCACACAGCTGTGACCCTTAGGCAATGTTTTGAAATTGACGTGTCGTTTTGATGTGTGCCGCAACACCTCACTGTCGGAGACAACATGACAATTAATGATATACTCTCGATTATACACAGATCCATTAGACGGCTGGTTATTTAAAATAAAGAGTAGTTCAGTACACCATCGCCGATATTGTTTTTAGAAAATCAGTAATATTTTTCCGTAAATGGTGTTGAAAAGTTGACAAAAATTCTATCACCGTATTTAGTTGTGCCGATATTGTTTTAAAAAATCAGATTTTTTTTTCCGTAAATGGTGTTGAAAATTTACAAAATATATAGTCGCATTTCTCCGATATTCGTTTAGAAAATCACCGATATTTTCTGTAAATGGTGTTGACACAAAATGCAGCGTTCACGCGGAATTCAAATAAAATAAAAAATAATAATTTAATAAATAGACGCCGATGGCTACTGTGTTTGCGGCCAGTGTATTCTGGTCCTGGTAGCCACAGGCGCAGTTCGAACAGTGTTGTGAGCAGATGGAGGACAATAATTATTTCAAATTCATAAAAAAATGTTTGCTGTCCGAAAATTAATTAATTGTGAGAGCCAAAAAAATAGATTTTGGGACAGTAAAACATTATATGGTATAGACAGTACCTCAAACTTAAAAAAGCAGTAACAAACTGTCTGTGTATATATTACTTCAGCTTAAAAAAACAGTAACAAACTGTCCGTGTATATATTACTTAAAGACAGACACTTTCATTGTTGGTAAGTTTCCATCAATGTATAGGTATTTTTATTAAAATCATAAAATTGTGAAAATATTAAAATCACAAAAATAATATATATGGAGAAAAAAATATACCACGTCGAGGTTCGAACCCCCGACCCTTTTGGCAATCGGTAATTAAATCATTTAAGTCGGCGACCTTAACCTCACGACTATTGCGCCATTTACGATAATCACAGTGATACAGAAGTGCTATCAGTATTACGCAACCATTTGAACGTAATAATTATTAAATTATTTGCAACTCCATCTACAACGATACCGTTACAGATATACGTTCTTGAAACAACATGTATTAGTACCCATAACATAACAAAGTAATGTATCATTATATATCACAGGAGATAGCTTAAAACTATATATACTAATCATAAACAGAACAATCTGCTTGGCTCGTATGCAAATAGTTCGCGTGATATTGATTATCTCCCTTGCCGAAAGTAGTTCAGTGATTTATTAATTCCAAATAAGACGTGTTTGCGTAATGGTGGCACAAACTTGACAAAATACTAATATTTTTTCTGCACCGGATGATTTAATTTGCACGTTGTGTTTGGACAACTTATTGAAGGAAAAGAAATAGTAGCGAAAATTTAACCCTGTAAGTTATGAAGCAGTCAAGTATGGTGGTTCAAAGTTATACAGAAACTGGCTAAGTCGTTCACGCGGAATACATAGGTGAAGGTAAAAAAAAAAGGTAGATAGTGGTATGTGGTGGGCACCCCTTACTTATGAAACTGTCAAAGTTTGGTGGTGGACATTTAACAGAAAACTTAACGTTGAAAATGACTAAGTCGTTCACGCGGAAAAAAAATAGGTCAAAGTAAAAAAAGAGTCGCATGTTGGATAGTGGTATGTGGTGGGCATCCATTGTTTATGAAGCTGTCAAAGTTTGATGGTCCTAGGTTGTACAGTAACAGAGAAATGGACAGTTAACAGAAAACTTAACATTGACTGTGGACGCCGCCCGCCGCCCGCCCGCCCGCTCGGCTTTCGCCAATCCAATAGCCGGGAGCATTGTGAGTATTGATAGCTATATTATCTGGTTCTAATTATAAAGATGAAAGGAAGATTAGAAATGCATTATATCAATAGAATTCATATACAATGATATACTTTGCTGATCAGATGCGGATGTATTAAAGGCCCAACAATCGGGACCCTGGTACCGAATTTAGAAGGAGGGGCATATCCAATTATTGATAGCGTCCCTAGCCTGTCAGTTATACGCTGGCTTTACTGGCTTTATAAATTTTAATACATAAATATCAGCACATGTTTATCGTCTGCTACCAATGTAGAACAGTTAGGGGAATGCTGGATAGTCAGTGTATGTGTTTCTGTATGTGTTTCTGTATGTGTTTCTGTATGTGTTCCTGTACTGGACCCGGTTGTACGAACGTTCCATTAGTTAATGTATCATTAGCCTAATGACACATTAACTTTCCATTAGTTAATGAGTCATTAACAACTGATTGTACGAAACGTCATTAAGTGCTCATTAACTAATGACGTTTTAATGGCATATTAACTAATGACATGCTGTCATTAACCTGTAAACAGACAAGTAAACCAGTCAAATTCCAGTTTTCTGGTTCCGGTTTCTGTAATATGACAATATGACAGGCGCGCATTTTCCTGCTGTAACCGAACGATTCAACAGAAACTCACACAGGCATGATGCCTTTAACTATATTGTAGCAACGTCATGTCTACGTCATGTAAGTAGGATAAAATTAGAAATCACCGTGTACAATCTAACAATCTACACGCAACGTACATGTACTGCGTTGAGGAATCTATGGTATTTTCGTATGACCGACCGCAGGCCCGTACGCTAGTAGGGGCGGGGGGGGGGTGTGACGGGTGCGTATGCACCCCTTCATCCGCCGAGTTCCGCCGAGTTCCTCCGTGAATGGTGTAACAAAAAAGAATTAGCAAGTTTCCAAATGAGAGTACAGATTACTGTAATGATAAGGGCTTTTCCAGAATTATTCGTATGGGGGGTGGGGGGAGGGGGGGGGGGGGGGGGGGGGGGGGGGGGGGGGGGGGTTGGAAGGCAGTCTTTTTTTACCCACCACCCATGCAAACAAATAATTTTCGTACCCCACCACCCATGCTTTTGAATTATTGCTTCACCCCACCACCCATGCTTTTGAATTATCGCTTCACCCCACCACCCACACAATTTAATTATTTTCGTTTATTTACCCCAACCCCCATTATTCATTTTCCCTTGCCACACCACACATATGTATTAACCCCCATAATTATTACCCCCTTATTATTTATCAAAATTGTTTTAAATATATTGCCAATATATTGGTAAATGGAAAGTGCGAATATTATTAGAGGTAATTAGAAAATCTAGAAAATTAGAGGTAATTAGAAATCGTATCGGTCCCGTTATTATTCGTTGATTACGAGAATCGTCTCGCGTTTTCGCGATCTCGCCTTCCGCTTTTGAAAATAAGTTTGGCTCCAACCCTATTGTTCTGTCTGTAACTTAGGGCGACTATCTCGGCGTTACAGACAGAAAAATCTGGTTTGTTTTGCTCATACCGGTGTCGAAAGCATGTCGCGTTATCGCGATCTCAACCTATGCGAGAAATCGCAAGGTTGTCACATTTCATGAACAGGGACACGTACCCGTTGTTTGGAGGAGACGATTATCGTGTGCTGCCAAAACATGTTTGTATTAAGAAATAGAGCAAATGTGGACAAACTTCAGTATTTCTTGACAACTAAAACATAATTTGACAAAAGATGATAATCGTCTTAGAAGACGATTCTCATGTACTGCCATGCCAATACATGTTTATTGAAGAAAAAAAACATATATGATACCATATGATATATGGTTACTGCATCGCATCGTCAACTACCTACACAAGATGGCGAAAACGCGAGACCAAATCGCCAGACTGCGAAATGGCGAGGCGAAAACGTGATATTCTATTGTATTCAATATCGCGTTTTCACCTCGCGATCTCGCGTTTTCGCGACTGCGATGACGCAATTTTGCCAGAGCATTTTCACGATGTGTTGAAATTTAGTTTTGTGCAACATGTACGTACGTAAAACGCAATTCCAGCTCGCATGCTTTCGAGATCTATGCTACTTGCATGTACGTACGTAGAACGCAATTATTTTTTCAGCTTATTTTGTCAACACACAGACCAGGATACCTTATTTTGTCAAAATACAAACGGGGATACATCTATATTTGGGAACATGTAAGATACAGTATTTTACCTACATGTAATTGTTTCCGATTCCAGCAATACTGTCAATCTTGATTAATTTGTCTATCGTCTTATGTGGACAACTGAGCTATCATTGCTTATGTTGATGCGTAACAAATAAATGCGATAACAGACATTTTTTTTTATTTATCATCAGAAAATATACATAGTATTAATTATCATTACTGGTCGTCGTGGATGACGTCGGTGGGGTTTGTTGGTGCTAATCCGATGCTGTTTTGATGGCCTCTCACAATAACTGCGTCGTCGTCATGGTCGTTAACAATGACTAATGATTTACCATACCAGTTCCACATGGGAACTTGGGATTTTACGAAACCACCAGCAACCTTTCTCCATCCATATCCATGCTAGTTATTCCACATCAGCCCAATGGAGAGCGACGCATTGCCAAATGAACGTAGTTTTGTTATACATGCTTGCCACTGTCAGTGGAATTGGTATCAACGTATTTGTTCGTTCCACCGTGACTGTGACTGTATGGAGGGTAGAACATTGGGTGTGTCAATGCCTACGATGTGATACAGTTTTAAAATTATATCTAAAATCGATTGTCGGTTCGCCCCTCCCAACTTGAACCCCAGAAAATGAAAATCGCTGCCCTAGACATGCAGTGGGCCCACTATCGTCAGAACAAGCTGTGCCCGAGAGTCGTCCGCCGCACATACAGCGTGGATACATAAATAATACTCCCGTTTTTAAACGAGCGTATAAAACATATGCCGTCGTACACACACCCCCCCCCCCCACAACTAGCACACTTGCGACATATCATGTTCGGTCTAGGTGCACACCTGATGGTGTTTACAATCATCTGTCGGTAATCCAGTTTCACGTGCAAAGTGTGACTGTAGAATTCGGCGGGGAAACAAACGTATGTAAACCACACTATGTAGTCGCTCACGTCATCGCATCGCCAATAAATTGATATTTACCATTAGCTTGACATAGTGCATTTTCATAACTATGTGTTTGATCTCTTGATAAAGCAAGATTTGGCAGCACATGAGAATCGTCTCCAAAGACGATTTTCCTATTTTGTCAAAATATGGTTTTGTAAATAAATACCAATGTATTCATGTTTTCTTTTCACATTTGTTGATTCCTTAATAAAATAGGTTTGGAAACACATGATAATCGTCTCCTTAGATGATTTTAATGTTTGTAAAAAAAACACATTGATCCTTTTTGACACAAACGTTTGACACATTCAGAAATAAACGATTACATTTGTGTTTCTCGAGTCGGGTGGAGAGAAAATACGATCGATTACACACCGTGACAATCTTGTTGGAACGTAAATGTCAATTGTCACGTACACCATTTCAGTTTACCGCCGTTACATCAGCTGTTATTCTAAGTAAGTATGGTCGCTCGTTAGGGGCATTTCTTTCATTCATTTATAAGTGACGAACGTTCCCTATTCGAGCCACCATATTAACGACCCCTCTACCAATTAGCACGTTTAACATACATCATTTAGTGTCTTGCTACACACCTGCCGATGTTTAAAATTATCAGTCGATAATCCCGTTTCATGTGTAAAGTGTGACTGACATTTAGAATTCGGCGGAAACAACCTTACCATAACCACGCTATGTAGTCGCTCGCAAGTCGCTCTCGTCATCGCATCGCCGATATAAATTGATAATTATGCATTGATTAGCGTTTTTATTCTTAAAAATTGTTTGATTTCTTAATAAAACAAGATTTGGCAGCACATGATAATCACTAAGACGATTCTCATATTTTGTCAAAATATGTGTTTTGTAAAGAACTACCACAATATATATATTTCTTTTTTCACATGTGTTCGGTTTCTTAATAAAACATGTTTGGCATCACATGAGAATCGTCGACTAAGACAACACCATTACATTTTTTCGACAGCAGTATCACCAAAAACTAGCGATGCGACATGGAATGAAATGTCGGAGCCTAAACCATAGTTACTGGGAAACAATTGACACATTCAGGAATCGCCGATTTACATCCAGCCTCACCAACTGTCGAATTGCGGCTCCATGTTTTTTATGGCGGGTGGTGTGGGGAGAACATACAAGGACCCGACGCAACGTGTTTGTGTGCTAGTACTGGGATGAATTTGATGGGATTAAAAAAATCAGCGTCACGGTTGCAAACATAGATTAGAAACACGAATATTTCTGTTTCTAAAGTCGGGTTCCATTATAACTTCCATAGGGTGGAGAGGAAATACGATCAATTACATCTTGTTGGACATACATGTCAATTATCAAATAGGCCGTAATTTGTACGGCAGCATAAAAGGGACATTTACATTCTTTTCTATCTCGTTCTCACGACATAGCATCTCGTTCCCACGAGATAGGATCTCGTTCCCAAAAGAATAAGTTACCACAAACAACGCATGCGCGTGTCATTGTCAACTGCAGAAATTCACATTGTGATTTTTATGCGATCGTTTGCAAAAAAAGTGAAATAAACACCGCCTATTAGTATAAGGCGCCGTGTATTGGACGTGTTTAAATAATTAGTCACATGTAGTCAGAAATAAAGTAGACAATGTGTTCATAGAACACGGATGTCCCCCCTTTACAAACAAGGTGAACATAAGTCCCCTAGTGAATATAAAATAAATTGGTGCAGTGGGGCATAAACATGAGTGGTACCAGACGAGTCACATACAAATCAAACTTAAATGTTGAATTGAATTTTATTTCCATACAACAAGCTAGGTCACGTACATACAATAATGCACATGCATTCTAATTTTATTTTTGGCTTAACGTTAAAGATCAACGTTTTCCCCGCCCAGGGTGTGGTTGGTAGGCGGGTATATTAGAGAAATTAGACAGGTAAAAAATCACGGTGACATGAATTAGAGACCTAAAACAGGGGGTTTGGATATTAGATAACCACATCATGCCGCTGTATGGGAAAACACACTCCAATGACATCACCATGGGCAAGGGAAATGAAACAGAAAAACATTGATTTAGTAAAGTAATCACTAGTTGTAGATATTACAACAAAGTTTATTCTGATATAAAAACATATTACATTTTATTGTTTTTGCTGTAATATAGATCATGTTTGTTTATTTGTAAGACATCATGCATTAATCGAATCGGGCAGTATTTTCTAATCCAGTCCGCATCGAAATTATCAATCACCCCACTTGTTGTTAGATCGAACACAGTGCAAGGTGTCACTAGCCTATTATTAGATCGGGATGCTGACGAAGTGACGTCACTGTGTAAGTTCGCTGCAGCTGTGTTGTTTAAACTTGAAGGCCAACACTGTCAATGACAGCATTTACAGCAGTTTGCGTGTGTTACACGGCATTTTAATTCTCAAAGTCTGAATGCCCTTCAGAGTTGCAGAATGAGACGGACAAATTATAGGGATTTTTGGATTGTTTACGCAATAAATATGTAAGTAGCATTGTATAAAGGAAATCTAGAGTAATTTGAAACTTCATCTTCACCATTTCATCCGTCTTTTCTGTTGTTTTTTAACGAATCGACAGCAATGGCCGCCATCTTGGATAATTCACGAAGGCTTAATGACAGGAGCACGCGCCCTAATGATGGTCCAGTACCTACATTAACTAATGATAAGTTAATGACGACTTAATGATAACTTAGTGTTCGTACAACTGAATTTAATGATAAATTAGTTAAGGAGTCGCTAATGAAAAGTTAATGAGTCATTAGTGCTCCGTACAACCGGGTCCAGACCAGTATCTAGCTAGGGGCCGCGCCATACGAAAACCGGGCTTAATGACAAAGTCATGAAAAGCGGTAAACGACGTCGGAAAAACGACGTTTCAAATTGTCTAGCGTCGCCGTAAAAGTTCACAGTTTGCCCTCCCATTTACGTTTACTGGTGTCAGTTAACATTAATATGAGACGCGATACCTTGTACCTCGGTACACATATTATGACATCATGACTTGACGTCACGTACTTGTGACGTCATTGAACGTGAATATAAGGTTTGATCAGGTCCAGCCATGTGCAAGCGTTTACTGTGCCCGAGGGAACTGTTTGAACCCAAGGCCGCAGGCCGCGGGTTCAAACAGTTCCCGAGGGCCACAGCAAACGTTTGCACACGGCTGGACATGATCAATCGTTATTGTTACATTACCAACAAAAAACTGATGTAATTTGAGCATTGTATTCAGTATTTTCAGTACTTTTATAAATCGCCCCATTCATGTAAATAATTTTCGGTATGCATATTCCGCCGGGGCCGCGTCATGAACGTCATGAAGTAGTGACGTCATGAAGGCACTTCCGCGTAGTGACGTCATGAAGGCACTTCCATTACTCGCGGCCCCGGAATGAGCATTGCATAAAGCCATGTGCAAACAGCACGTGCTATTTGTTTGCACATATGTGCAAACAACGGAAACCATGTAACAATACATGTTTGACGTTATGGCCATGGTGTCGTGACAAAATATTATAGCAAGAATACTTGCACGAGTTCCTCGCAGCATCAATGACTTAGAAATGCGTCAGGCGCTGTACATTGTCGCCTAACTGTCGTTCTTTGACATGTTTACTCTTTTTCGTCGGTTGTCCTTATGAATTCAAAATTGTGAACACATAATTTGACTTGCTACATATCAGAGAAGTCTTCGCTTACACTGCACTTTGATTCCTAAATAATCTTAAATATGAAAAATCTAGCTTATGCCAATGATATTACCATCTATTATCTTGGTAAATTGAGACTTTTGAACAATTCTATCCAGTACTTAGCGAATGATATGCCATTTAATGCCACTCATTTTATCATAAATGGAGGTAGACAGGCATCTATATAATGACATAAATATCCGGGTTTGTATTGAATTTAAAATAAATGCATCAACATAATAAATGATATTAATTGGAAATGTGATGGTCATAAACTTGCTTTTGTAGTCGAAAGTGCTTTTGTAGTATCAAGTCATCAGTTTATCACTTGACTGCATAATAATGTATATCAGGCGATGGTAATGCGATCCTCAAGAAAGACACACGGCGACAATTATAAGGTATCTGCCCGGTATCGTGTTTTGTCACAAAGTTAATGTTATAAGCGGCCTACTGCCTACTTTAAAATATGGCGTTGTATACGAAATTTTAAATGATGTCGCTATTATTCCCCAAAATTATTTTAGACCGCAGCAAACAACAGGGAAACGCCTCGCTCTGCCTTATTTGAAAATCATTGATACGAAATTACGTTACTTGGGCCGCAATCCAAAACATGACGTTACATTAGCAACTGCAACACGAGCCATAAATATTATGTTCATACTTCGTCTTGGCCTAATTGGAGACACTTGGCCAGGCTACGAGATATCCAAATTTGGTTGACATGCGATAAAAGATGACAAATATATAGGACTTGTCCTGATCAACACCCGTTGTATACGCCGTTGATAAAAACGTCGTAATTTCGACGTCATTGATCTAAAAGGTTTTACAAGTTTTTAACACGCGTCATAAAACTACTTCTAAAATGAACCATAATTGGGATACATTGATAATTTTGGCGGCATATGGCTTTTAAAAGATGTTCAATTCAGAATACGCGAAAAAGTAAAAACTAAAAATGTTGTCATTAAGCCCGGTTTTCGCACGGCGCGGCTCATATATTATATGGTATGAAGGTTTGTTATCAAGCGTGTGGTCCCATAAAACACAAAACAAATGATACAGTGTATACCAGACCCTCTAATAGTAGTTGTATGTTTTATTTGTGCAGGAAAATTATTGAGAATTTACTAAAAATGTTAAAATTTAGAGAGTATTTTGCTGCTAACAATATGTATTTCAAAGCAGCGAGTATTTTGACGCTATTATAGAAATAGAAGGAAGTAAAATGGAATGAAACACCTTTCCATGTGTCACACAATGACAAAATGGGGCTTATTGAGTGTTTGATCAGTTTAACTCACATTCAGATAACACATGTCTATAGCATGATGCAGTTTACATCATTCATTAGAGCCATCATGAATGACCACCGAACTAAACAGTCTAGATCCTGATAAGGCTGCAAGGATGCACCAGCTGATCCGGGGATATGCATGCCGTTGTCACGCCAGGGTGATACCGGGCTAGTCTACTGAAGGGACGGAACACCAAGCACGTTGTGGACAGAGACAACAAGGTATATGTTTACAAGTCTGATATATTTACATAAATGATAAGCACAAGCAATAGATGAATATGTCAGTACGGACAACGTCCCATAGCAGCCACCGCCACAGGCCCTTGCACAACCAAGGCACATCCACGATTCTGGAACAGGTAGGTAAAGTCAAAAGTAAACGTCATCATGATCTGGATCAATATCCAATGTTAGAGATCTGGACCCGGTTGTACGAAGCACTAATGACTCATTAACTTTTCATTAGCGACTCCTTAACTAATTTATCATTAAATTCAGTTGTACGAACACTAAGTTATCATTGACTTGAGTCGTCATTAACTTATCATTAGTTAATGTTGGTAGTAGACCATCATTAGGGCGCGTGCTCCCGTCATTAAGCCTTCGTGAATTATCCAAGATGGCGGCCATTGCTGTCTATTCGTTAAAAAACAACAGAAAAGACTGATGAAACGATGAAGATGAAGTTTCAAATTACTCTAGATTTCCTTTATAAAATGCTACTTACATATTGATTGCTTAAACAATCCAACAATCCCTGTAATTTGTCCGTCTCATTCTGCAACTCTGAAGGGCCTTATTCAGACTTTGAGAATTAAAATGCCGTGTAACACACGCAAACTGCTGTACATGCAGTCACTGACAGTGTTGGCCTTCAAGTTTAAACTACACAGCTGCAGCGAACTTACACAGTGACGTCACTTCGTCAGCATCCCGATCTAATAATAGGCTAGTGACACCTTACACCGTGTGCGATCTAATAACAAGTGGGGTGATTGGTAATTTCGATGGGACTGGATTAGAAAATACTGCCCGATTCGACTAATGCATAATGTCTTACAAATAAACACATATGATCTATATTACAGCAAAAGCAATAAAATAAATATGTTTTTCTCTAAGAATAAACATTGTTGTAATATCTACAACTATTGATTACTTTACTAAATCTATTTTTTTCTGTTTCATTTCCCATGCCCATGGTGATATCATTGGAGTGCGTTTTCCCATACAGCGGCATGATGTGGTTATCTAATATCTACACCCCCTGTTTTAGGTCTCTAATTCCTGCCACCGTGATTGTTTACCTGTCTAATTTCTCTAATATACCCGCCTACCAACCACACCCTGGGCGGGGAAAACGTTGATCTTTAAGCCAAAAATAAAATTCGAATGCATGTGCATTATTGTATGTACGCGACCTAGCTTGTTGTATGGAAATAACATTAAATTCAACATTTAAGTTTGATTTGTATGTGACTCGTCTGGTACCACTCATATTTATGCCCCACTGCACCAATGTATTGGTGGGATATGTTTCGCCCCTGTCCGTCTGTACATGTGTGCGTCCGTGCGTCCTTCCGATCATGTTCTTTTCAATAAAAGCTTTACCAATTTCAATAATATTTGGGCACAATGTCTGTCTAAGGATGGTGCTTTGTTTCGCATACGACCCTCGCCCTAACACCAAAAGACAAGGTCGCTGGGGCCTTATGTTCATCTTGTTTAAAATGTGTTTAAGTTTTGCATATTTTCTCAATAACTCATTAACTGCTTCACCAATTTCAATAATATTTTCCCACAGTGTCTATCTAGAGATGCTGCTTTGTTTCGCCACTACCCACGCCCAAATACCCAAGGTCAATGTCATTAGGGGACTTATGTTCACCTTGTTTGTAAGGCAACTGCGCTAAAGTGTTTAATATTGTCTCAATAACGCCTTAACTCCTTCACCAATTTCAATAATATTTGCCCACAATGTCTGTCTAGGGATTAGCCATGTGTGAAGAGGGGGTGGGGGGGGGACATTTTCTACTTTATTTCTGACTACATGTGACTAATTGTTTAAACACGTCCGATACACGGCTCCTTATACTAATAGGCGGCGTTTATTTCACTTTTTTTTAAACGATCGTATAAAAACCACAATGTGAATTTCTGCAGTTGACAATGACACGCGCATGCGTTGTTTGTGGAAACTTCTTCTTTTGGGAACGATATCCTATCTCGTGGGAACGAGATGCAATGTTGTGAGAACGAGATAGAAAAGAATGTAAATGTCCCTTTTATGCTGCCGTACAAATTACGGCCTATTGGATAATTGACATTAATGTAATTGATCGTATTTCCTCTCCACCCTATGGAACCCGACTTTAGTAACAGAAATATTCGTGTTTCTAATCTATGTTTGCAACCGTGACGCTGATTTTGTTTAATCACATCAAATGCATCCCAGTACTAGCACACAGACACGTTGTGTCGGGTGTTTGTATGTTCGCCCCACCCCACCCGCCGTAAAAAACATGGAGCCGCAATTCGACAGGTCGGTGAGTCTGGATGCAAATCGGCGATTCCTGAACGTGTCTTGTTTCCCAGTGAATATGGTTTACAGGGGCGGGCGGAAAGCGGGAGGGTCGGGGGCCTAGCCCCCCCCCCCCCACCCCCCCCCCCCCCCCCAATAATCTGCAAATTTTGCTGACAATGCAGGAAATGGCGTTTCACACCACTTGGATTTCAAATATTTCCGTGGGGGGAGGGGGATGCCCCCGGACCCCCTAGCGCTATCGGACCCTTCGGGCACACAACATTGGGCCCCCAATAATGTTCGGCTTCCACCGCCTATGGTTTAGGCTCTGACATTTCATTCCATGTCACATCGCTGGTTTTTTTGTGATACTGCTGTCGACTAAATGTAATGGTGTTGTCTTAGTCGACGATTATCATGTGATGCTTTATCAAGAAATCGAACACATGTGAAAAAAGAAATCAATATATTGTGGTAGTTCTTTACAAAACACATATTTTTGACAAAATATGAGAATCGTCGTAGTGATTCTCATGTGCTGCCAAATCTTGCTTTATTAAGAAATCAAACAAATGTTTAAAGTAAAACGCTAATCAATGCATAATTATCAATTTATATCGGCGATGCGACGAGAGCGACTTGCGAGCGACTACATAGCGTGGTTATGGTAAGGTTGTTTCCGCCGAATTCTAAATGTCAGCCACACTTTGCACGTGAAACTGGATTACCGACTGATAATTGTAAACATCGGCAGGTGTGTAACTAGACACTAAATGATGTATGGCAAACGTGCTAATTGGTAGAGGGGTCGTTCATATGGCGGATCGAAGTTTAAGGTTGTTGAACTTGTTGTTACTTCTCGACCTTGTAACGAAGATTTGTTAATTTTCGTTTATTCGCGACGTTGTATGGAAGATTAAGAACTTTACTATTAGTTACAACGTCGCGAAGGAACGAAGAAACGACAAAACGAAGTTTGGATCGCGAAGGAACAAAGATTTAGAGGCGCTAATTAGCGTGTGAATATTATAGTTGTTTTCGTTTCTACGACTTCGTGACACCCAACTCCAGATTTTGTTTGGATTTTTTTTTTCGCAAATAGTGCATGTTCTACGCCTAGGCCACAACCCATCCCTTATAAATGAATGAAGGAAATGCCTCTAACGAGCGACCATACATACTTAGAATAACAGCTGATGTAACGGCGGTGAACTGAAATGGTGTACGTGACAATTGACATTTACGTTCCAACAAGATTTTGACGGTGTGCAATCGATCGTATTTCCTCTCCACCCGACTCGAGAAACACAAATTAAATCGTTTATTTCTGAATGTGTCAAACGTTTGTGTAAAAAAGCTATAATATGTTTTTTTTACAAAACATTAGAATCGTCTAAGGAGACGATTCTCATGTGTTTCCAACCCCATTTTATTAAGAAATCAACAAATGTGAAAAGAAAACATGAATACATTGGTATTTCTTTACAAAACCATATTTTGACAAAATAGCAGTTTCGTTTTTGGAGACGATTCTCATGTGCTCTCAAATCTTGCTTTATCAAGAGATCAAACACATAATTATGAAAATGCACTATGTCAAGCTGATGGTAAATATCAATTTATTGGCGATGCAATGACGTGAGCGACTACATAGTGTGGTTTACATACGTTTGTTCACCGCTGAATTATACAGTCACACTTTGCACGTGAAACTGGATTACCGACAGATGACTGTAAACACCATCAGGTGTGCACCTAGACCGAAAATGATATGTCGCAAATGTGCTAGTTGTGGGGGTGGGGTGGGGGGGTGTACGGCGGCATATGTTTTATACGCTCGTTTGAAAACGGGCGTATTATTTATGTATCCACGCTGTATGTGCGGCGGACGACTCTCGGGCACAATTTGTTCTGACGATAGTAGGCTCACTGCATTTCTCGCATAGGTTGAGATCGCGAAAACGCGACATGCTTTCGACACATGTATGAGCAAAATAAACCCGAATTTTGTTTCTGTAACGCCGAGATAGTCGCCCTAAGTTACAGACAGAACAATAGGGTTGGAGCCAAACTTATTTTCAAAAGCGGAAGGAGAGATCGCGAAAACGGAAGACGATTCTCGTAACATGTCGACTCTCAGCTGATGAACATTGAACATGTCGCTATTGTGTATTATTGTGAGTTGGCTGACGGACGAGTTGGTCGAAGGGTGAAACGGAGGTCGGTCATATAATCAACGAGTAATAACGGGACTGATACGATTTCTAATTACCTCTAATAATAATCGCACTTTCCATTTACCATTATATTGGCAATATATTTAAAAAAAATTGATAATAAATAATTATGGGGGTTGGGGGGTCAAAGAAATAACTCAATTGTATGGGTGTTGGGGCGCAATAAAATAATTAATACACATGAGTGATGTGGCAAGGGAAAATGAATAAGTATGGGGGTTGGGGCAAAATAAAATAATGCAATTGTGTTGGTGGTGGGGTGAAGCGATAATTCAAAAGCATGAGTGATGGGGTGAAGCAATAATTCAAAAGCATGGGTGGTGGGGTATGAAAATTACTGTTTTCTCAACGTTGCGCGTAGATTGTTAGATTGACACGGTGATTTCTAATTTTATCCTACATGACGTAGACATGACGTTGCTACAATCTAGTTAAAGGCATCATGCCTGTGTGAGTTTCTGTTGAATCGTTCGGTTGCAGCAGGAAAATGCGAGCCTGTCATATTGTTAAATGACAATATGACAAGCGCACATTTTCCTGCTGTAACCGAACGATTCAACAGAAACTCACACAGGCATGATGCCTTTAACTATATTGTAGTAACGTCATGTCTACGTCATGTAAGTAGGATAAAATTAGAAATCACCGTGTCAATCTAACAATCTACGCGCAACGTGCATGTACTGCGTTGAGGAATCTATGGTATTTTCGTATGACCTACCGCAGGCCGTACGCTATGGGGGGGGGGGGTGGTTGTGACCACCACCCATGCAAAAACATAATTTTCATACCCCACCACCCATGCTTTTGAATTATTGCTTCACCCCACCACTCATGCTTTTGAATTATTGCTTCACCCCACCACTCATGCTTTTGAATTATGGCTTCACCCCACCACCCACACAGCTGAATTATTTACGTTTGCCCCAAACCCCATACTTATTCATTTTCCCTTGCCACACCACCTATGACATGTGTATTAATTATTGCATTGCGCCCCACCACCCATACAATTGAGTTATTTCTTTGACCCCCAAACCCCATAATTATTTATTATCAAAATTGTTTTAAATATATTGCCAATATAATGGTAAATGGATAGTGCGATTATTATTAGAGGCAATTAGGTCCGGTTATCATTCGTTGATTATATGACCGACCTCCGTTTCACCCTTCGACCAACTCGTCCGTCAGCCAACTCAAAATAATACACAATAGCGACATGTTCAATGTTCATCAGCTGAGAGTCGACATGTTACGACAGGTCCGTATGTAGCGGGGGTGGGGGGGGGGGGTGTTATATATATTATTTCTCAACAACAAAACACGAGAATCGTCTCGCGTTTTCGCGATCTCGCCTTCCGCTTTTGGAAATAAGTTTGGCTCCAACCCTATTGTTCTGTATGTAACTTAGGGCGACTATCTCGGCGTTACAGACATAAAATTCGGGTTTGTTTTGCTCATATATGTGTCGAAAGCATGTCGCGTTTTCCAACCTATGCGAGAAATGCAGTGGGCCCACTATCGTCAGAACAAGCTGTGCCCGAGAGTCGTCCGCCGCACATACAGCGTGGATACATAAATAATACTCCAGTTTTTAAACGAGCGTATAAAACAAACATATGCCGCTATGCCGCCGTACATCCCCACCCCACCCACACACCCGCACACACCCCCCCCCCCCCCCCACACACCACCCGCCAAAACTAGCACACTTGCGGCATATCATTTTCGGTCTAGGTGCACACCTGATGGTGTTTACAATCATCTGTCGGTAATCCAGTTTCACATGCAAAGTGTGACTGTATAATTCGGCGAGGGGAACAAACGTATGTAAACCACACTATGTAGTCGCTCACGTCATCGCATCGCCTATAAATTGATATTTACCATTAGCTTGACATAGTGCATTTTCACAATTATGTGTTTGATCTCTTGATAAAGCAAGATTTGGCAGCACATGAGAACAATCGTCTCCAAAGACGATTCAACTATTTTGTCAAAATATGGTTTTGTAAAGAAATACCAATGTATTCATGTTTTCTTTTCACATTTGTTGATTTCTTAATAAAATAGGTATGGAAACACATGAGAATTGTCTCCTTAGACGATTCTAATGTTTTGTAAAAAAAACATATTGATGCTTTTTGACACAAAAGTTTGACACATTCAGAAATAAACGATTTAATTTGTGTTTCTCGAGTCGGGTGGAGAGGAAATACTATCGATTACACACCGTGACAATCTTGTTGGAACGTAAATGTCAATTGTCACGTACACCATTTCAGTTTACCGCCGTTACATCAGCTGTTATTCTAAGTATGTATGGTCGCTCGTTCGGTTCATTTCTTTCATTCACTTATAAGGGATGGGTTGTGGCCTAGGCGTAGAACATCTGACTTCCAAACTGGAGGTTGTGGGTTCAAACATCGCCTTATGCATCAAACATATACTTTCATAGTATATATTCATCCCACTAGTCTGTCGGATGAGACTGTTTGTTCCCGTCTCTATATGACCTTAGCTGTTGCTGGGACGTTAAAGCCATTCACTTTTTTTCTTCGTTTATACGCGTAGAAACGATAATTAAGAACGTTAACGTTATTTTCCACACCGTGAATTTATTTCTCTAAATATTCGTTTCTTGGCATGTCGACGCGATAAGACGAAAACGTTAATTTACATGAAATAAATCAATAACCATCGATTGCAAAACGTGATTATAATACCGTATTATACACATTTTTTACACAGTGACTTCAAGTGTTTTTCGTCCTGGAGCCGTAGACAAGAATAAACGTAATTCGTTTCTACACTGCGTATGCGAAGAAACGAAAATTCTTCTTGATCTAAATTGCTCAAGCAAGCCCAGGCCCTAAATGATACTCGTTTGTGTTGATGGGCCGTTAAGCACCATTCAATTCAATTTAATTCCGCGAGTTCGTCTGTTCCGCCAGTCGTAGTTTTTGCCAAAGTGTGCTTAAGCCTCGTATATTATTGAAAATATCATATGATGTTTCAATTTTAATTGACCGTACATGTACGTACAATAATATATGTTGCCAGAAGTGATTTAATTACGCATACAGCATGTTTTAGAATATTACAGAATGCACTATTTGCTATGTAGTCGCTCGCAAGTCGCTCTCGTCATCGCACCGCATATAAATTGATAATTATGCATTGATTAGCGTTTTATTTTTAACATTTGTTTGATTTCTTATTAAAGCAAGATTTGGCAGCACATGAGAATCACTAAGACGATTTTCATATTTTGTCAAAATATGTTTTTTGTAAAGAACTACCACAATATATTGATTTATTTTTTCACATGTGTTCGATTTCGTAATAAAACATGTTTGGCATCACATGATAATCGTCGACTAAGACAACACCATTACATTTTTCGACAGCAGTATCACCAAAAACCAGCGATGCGACATGGAATGAAATGTCAGAGCCTAAACCATATTCACTGGGAAACAAAAGACACATTCAGGAATAGCCGATTTACATCCAGCCTCACCGACCTGTCGAATTGCGGCTCCATGTGTTTTACGGCGGGTGGGGTGGGGCGAACATACAAGCACCCGACGCAACGTGTTTGTGTGCTAGTACTGGGATGCATTTGATATGTTTCCATGCCCATGCCCACCCCTCTTCACACATGCAGCATTGATGGTAAAATGGCATCGGTATTTCAAAGCTAATCCCTAGACAGACATTTTGGGCAAATATTATTGAAATTGGTGTTATTGAGAAAAGATTAAACACTTTATCGCAGTTGCCTTACAAACAAGGTGAACATAAGTCCCCTATTGACCTTGACCTTGGGTGTTTGGGCATGGTTCGTAGCGAAACAAAGCAGCATCTCTAGATAGACACTGTGGGCAAATATTATTGAAATTGGTAAAGCAGTTAATGAGTTAATGAGTTATTGAGAAAACATGCAAAACTTAAACACATTCTAAACAAGGTGAACATAAGGTCCCAGCGACCTTGCCCTTTGGGTGTTAGGGCGAGGGTCGTATGCGAAACAAAGCACCATCCCTAGACAGACATTGTGTCCAAATATTATTGAAATTGGTAAAGCTGTTATTGTAAATAACATGATCGGAAGGACGCACGGACGCACACATGTACAGACGGACAGGGGCAAAACATATCCCACCAACAAATTGGTGCAGTGGGGCATAAACATGAGTGGTACCAGACGAGTCACATACAAATCAAACTTAAATGTTGAATTGAATTTTATTTCCATACAACAAGCTAGGTCGCGTACATACAATAATACACATGCATTCTAATTTTATTTTTGGCTTATAGATCAACGTTTTCCCCGCCCAGGGTGTGGTTGGTAGGCGGGTATATTAGAGAAATTAGACAGGTAAACAATCACGGTAGCAGGAATTAGAGACCTAAAACAGGGGGTGTGGATATTAGATAACCACATCATGCCGCTGGATCATAGTGTATGGGAAAACGCACTCCAATGATATCACCATGGGCATGGAAAATGAAACAGAAAAACATAGATTTAGTAAAGTAATCACTAGCTGTAGATATTACAACAATGTTTATTCTTAGAGAAAAACATATTTATTGTATTGCTTTTGCTGTAATATAGATCATATGTGTTTATTGTAAGACATCATGCATTAATCGAATCGGGCAGTATTTTCTAATCCAGTCCGCATCGAAATTACCAATCACCCCACTTGTTGTTAGGTCGAACACGGTGTAAGGTGTCACTAGCCTATTATTAGATCGGTATGCTGACGAAGTGACGTCACTGTGTAAGTTCGTTGCAGCTGTGTAGTTTAAACTTGAAGGCCAACACTGTCAGTGACAGCATGTACAGCAGTTTGCGTGTGTTACACGGCATTTTAATTCTCAAAGTCTGAATAAGGCCCTTCAGAGTTGCATAATGAGACGGACAAATTACAGGGAATGTTGGATTGTTTACGCAATAAATATGTAAGTAGCATTTTATAAAGGAAATCTAGAGTAATTTGAAACTTCATCTTCACCGTTTCATCCGTCTTTTCTGTTGTTTTTTAACGAATCAACAGCAATGGCCGCCATCTTGGATAATTCACGAAGGCTTAATGACGGGAGCACGCGCCCTAATGATGGTCTAGTACCTACATTAACTAATGATAAGTTAATGACGACTTAACGATAACTTAGTGTTCGTACAACTGAATTTAATGACAAATTAGTTAAGGAGTCGCTAATGAAAAGTTAATGAGTCATTAGTGCTTCGTACAACCGGGTCCTGCTAAGCAACTCCGGCTTCCGCCATGATGGGAGCGACGTTATACTAACGTCGTAAAGTTACTGGTACTTATGAGATACAGAGCCTACTTGGGCGGATGGGGTCCATAACGCATCGGTGAACGTCCTTATCGATTCATTACGTCCTTGGACTGAATGACGTCACCGGAATATGCCCCACTCGATTACGCGCTTGGTCCACCCGGAGCAGAGTCCCCGTTAACACATGGTGTCGTGTCGTGGACTCCAGAATAAATAAATAAATCTGTGTTGCGTACTGAATTTACGCAGACACAAAGTAGGGACGTGCAGTCGCTCGTTGCTGACTGGCTGGCTGCCTGGCTGGTGTACTGGCTGGGACTACAAAACACCAACGGTGTTGTTACCAGAATGTAACATGTTATAGTCTCAATAATAGTCACAGTAGTGCACATGAAATCAATATCCTGATTACATGGCAATACTAAACATCATCATATATTACAATGATGAAACATGATAAATTGCATTGTACACAAAGATATTTTCACTAATTGGAAGAAGGGGGCTGATGGAATTCATAAGTCGGAAAATTCGATAAAACACATTAATGAACAGCCACTCAATCTAGTGTACCCAACGATATATCTCTTCACAGCCGTACATGTGAATACAGACGTCATTCACAGTTATTTACCATTAGTAAACTAACATTTGATTGCGACAGGCCTTACCTTGATCAGACTGCCCGTGGCCAACTGCGCTAACTTAATAAAGAGCAACTGTGCCAAGTATTCTCCTGTGCAGACTCACAGTATTACATTACATTGCAGTGATTGAAACAAATAATACTTCACATCATGTCCTTATTGCAGCTTACTGATGTATAAATCAGTTCACTTAGAGCAGGACTGTCCGATCTGGCGCATCATGGTCGCAATAGCATTTACAATATTTAAAACACACTGCGAACGTAATATGACTTAATACAATGAATGTACAGACGACTGGGTTAGGAGTTAACATGTGTTTCCCCATAGAGTAATGAAAGTCGTCCAGAAAATTCACGTTACAATTGTGACATGTTTAAAATTGGCAATATTCTCATGTATTGTACAAGGCGCAGACTGATATTGGATTGAATCGTAATATAAAATGCATAGCTAATGTTAGTGAACATTTCAATCAAGTTCGCCCTTCGTTTTACAAATACAATAAATTGCTAATGCAATTAGTCAGAGTGACATGCAACACAAACACATGAGAATAATATGCCATTACAATACTCACGGAATGCTCCCACATGCAAGTGCTGTAATCGTTATCATTTACACGTAAACACGACGAATTAATGAATCAATAATATTTGATTAAGGGAGATAATCTACAACATCGGATACATGTCATACGGCTTTTATTGACCAAGCGTTTGGTCGAAACGGGGCCAAATAACTCGGGTAAATTAAATAGTGCAGTGTTATCGAGGATACGATAACACTGCGTAGAATTGCCGGTCTTGGCAAGATTCAGACTTAAATGGCAGCATTAGAAAGTAACAACAACATATGTACTCACCAATTCCCAGTGAAAAACTTGCGCTCCAATGTCACAAGAATGAAATTGAATGTCCGACTGATAGTATATGGTGCTACAAAGAATATATACCCCCACCCTAGTGCATGACTATCCTCATATAGTCTGCTTGTCAATGTAAAACTTATGTGCCCACATTTGGCTTACAATTTTACGTAAGTGGACTAATGATCTGACAGTCAGTCTAGCTCATGAGATATCTGGTGCATTAATCTGAAATACTTCAGTCATAAATAGGTATGACCTACTAGGTAATTAGGCTAGCATCTAAGTCTGCATAAACAGTGTAGATCACTCAGATATGACCAGTACAAAATCCAATACTGGTGGTCCGTGCGCGGTTTCGGATAAAGCGCTATTCTCTCCAGCGGTGTATGTACTCCACGGGCGATATTTCACACGCCAATACCTATTCGACCGTCTTGTTCTAGAATATTCGATTACTGCTCTAGACTATGTGACCCGTGTTACAATTAATGGATGATAAAGAAAATAGTCGGCTACGATTCGTGACAGCCGTAACGTGTCCACGTGTCCGTTACTTAGAGTGTGTCACCTATATTTAGTGAAACATATATTGTACTTCTGGACCTGAACAAGGTTCCTATCTCCGATGTATTTTGTAAGTATTTTGTAACCAATATATCAGAATATGTGTTTGTAATAAGTCGGTGTTTGATAAAAATGTGTAACTGTGTCATGTCATTCCACAGATAACCCTGCCCCAGTTAGACTACATTGCTGCAGATGCACTGTATAATATATGCTGACAGCTAATTAGAAACCAGTGTTGAAATAGCGATACTGGTATGTGTTAGGATACAGGAAATAAGGCTGCTAGCAAACGTGAACTCATGTAGTCATGTAAATTCCATATCAGACTGCACATACAGTGCAACCTCTCTACAACAGCCACCCATGGGAAGACGTAAAACTGGCTGTTGTAGAGAGGTGGCTGTTGTAGGAAGGTTAATGCTGAATTAAATGTTATCGTCAGATGTTTATTTATTTTCTTCGATAATTCTCATCACATACATGCTTTGACAGCATTTTAGAATCATTGCCAATGGAAATGATTCTAAAGTGCTGTCAAAACATGTTTTTATTGAGAAAGAATGCAAAAGCAACATCAGAGGACAATGCTCATGCTTAGCAGTCTAAGGGTTAGATATAGAGAAAATCATCCATTTAGGATATAAAATAACGGCAGTTACAGAGAGGGTGTTGTAGAGAGGTTGCCGTTCGGGGAGGTTCGACTGTACATGCTGTTTTGTGTATGTGCATACTAACCTGAGTTTATGCTGTTTATATTTAGTATATACTGCATTTTCACAGTCACTGTATCAAGTTTCTAGGCAACATATTTCTCTTGCTGGTCTATTAAACCATGGTTTGGTTTCATTCACTTTGGTATGTGCATACCAGACACATATTTAATTTGATATTACTGTCCAAAATCAAAGTTGTGCAGCTGGCACACTGTCTGATGTTAACCATACAGGCAGTTATGGTTGCTCTATGAATGAATTACATACGTAACAGCTAGGCCTTTTTTTTTAATTACTTGGTTTACTGATCGGCCGCACCTTATTTAGCCGATTTAGAAAAAAATTAAAATTGGCATCTCAATTTTTTTTTCAAAGTCCGTAAAAGGAAATAAAAAATTATTGACTTTGTCAATTTTTCGTCTCGCGTTCGCGCCGATCCACCGCCGACCACTAAATCTGAAGAAAAAGCATCGACATCGCCATATTTTCGTCTCCGGGTCCGCGACGTTTCGTCTTACGTGATCGGTATGAAGTTAGTGCTCGCATTTTATTAATTAAAGCGTTTTTATTGGTTCGGATCAACCTCGCTCGTTTTATGCCTACAGCACTTATCTTTATCTAAGTTTCATTAATATATAGTCATGCTTTAAAAATCGTATCGGTCCCGTTATTATTTGTTGATCAGCCAACTCAAAATAATACACAATAGCGACATGTTCAATGTTCATCAGCAGATAGTCGACAGGTTACGGCAGGTCCATAAGTAGCGGGGGGGGGGGGGGTGGGGGATGTTATATATTTCTCAACAACAAAACATGAGAATTGTCTTGAGTAGTATAGAGGGAGTCAAAATCATGCCACGTACGGTGGTATACGTTCCACCCCTCTATGCTACCCCCACCACCCCGAAAAATAAAAAAATTGGTTAACGAGGAAATTCTCTACCTACAGTAAATCTATGAATTATTTCAGCATAGGTGTTTTGGAGAAAATAATTATTTTCCAAATTATATTCTCCCAAGAGAGAGAATCGAATTTTGAAAAGAGTGAGTCAAAATGATACCGCCAACGTTTTTAACGTTATTGAGCTGTATTGTAGCTCCCACCACCAACCAAAATTGGTGGTGGTATTGAATGATAAAAAGTGGTCTTGTAGTCCCAATTATATTGAAAATTGACTTTTGAAAAAAGTCGACATCATTAATGCAATTTCAATGCGTACGCGCGTGATAGTTTATATTCCAACACCCCATTTTTATCCTCCAATATAGCTAATTTATTTCGCAGATCAGCAACTAATTCTACAAGATCTAGTCTACCACGTTCACCTTTAGCCACCTGACAGCGTAGTTGCTTATGTCTACAAAGAGTTTGGGCACTAACGAATTTACAAGGGCATCTGGGGCATTGAAATTGTGGGGGACACAATGAAACTTTCTACGTCTCGCTAGATGCCTTCGTAGATAGTATTTACACGTAAACGTCTTACAACAAGTCACACACTCCATTATATATGTATATGTATATGTTTATATTCATTTGGATGTGAAAAAAACATGATATAAATTTGTCACGTCCAATTGAACAAATAAATTTCATAGGTTATATACAGAAAATATGATAACGCCAGAAATAGAAAGTTTGAGAAGAGAAGCCGAATCTCTAGGGATTACTTATAGTAAACAGTTGAAAGTTAGGGGGTTGACAAAGCTGATAAACGCCACAAAGAATGAGGCGTTTATGAAGCGGTTTACCCGCGCCCAGAAATGAGGAGCCTTTAAAGACCTCTCACTAGCAGAGGAAGTTGGTAACATAATTCAAAAAGAAAGTATTGCGGGGTTAAGGGCTAGTGTAATAAAACCTTCAAGCACCAATAATTTGTCCCAAATTAGACACACAGGTGACCCAATACCAAATAATAAGAAAAAATATATCGTTCGCGCGATAATGGCAGAAGGTGAAGACATATTGGGGGCTCATGATGAAACATTGAAAAGGTAGAAAAGGGAAGACGGGTAGTTACATTATCCTTTCGTAAAAACATTGACATTAACGAGTCTGAACGCATGTCCGATAAACTCGCTCCGTATCTAACAACCAATTTTTATTTGAGATATTCATATTCTTATGGAGTGTTAGGGTTTTGGGGTACGATGCAAACGCGTTATATTTATCTACGTTAAATAAAGATATGCCGTGTGGGAGAGAAACTATACACCATATAGATACCCCACATAACCCTACATTTATTAAAAAGTTTTGTAAAAGAGTTTTATCTGGAGACTGGCTTGGGTTTGCGGAGGTGGATATAGAAGTTCCACACAACTTAAAAGATAAGTTTTCTGAAATGTCCCCAATATTTATAAACAGAGAAGTTGCCGTAGAGGAGGTTCCCGAACACATGATAAAATATTTGGAAGATACTGGCAGAACAAGAGGAAATGGAAGGAAATTAGTGGGATCGATGACCGCCACTAAAGTATTGCTGTACGTGCCACTGTTGAAATGGTATTTAAAACACGGCCTAGAAATAACGGGAGTTCATCGTGTTATAGATTATATTAGTGGAAAACCATTCGAATGGTTCGCTACAGCCGCAAGACGAACAGGCGATGTAGGACCAAATAAGAAACCAGTAGCGGATATAATGAAATTATTAGGAAACTCGTGTTGTAGAAAAATAATAGAGGCAACAGAGAGACATTTAAATACGACATATACACATATACACAAGACGAAACCTGTGTTGACAAAGCATTAAGATCCGCGTATTTTGATGATTTGGAAGAGATAGGAGATGCGTACGAAATATCTTCCCGAAAACCCCGGTGCTCAGTAAAGAGACCATTCCATTGTGGAATAGCGGTTTATCAACTCGCTAAATTGAGAATGTTGGAATTTTACTACGAATTTCTAGACAAATACGTAAAAAGAGAAGACTTTGAATTAATACAGATGGACACGGATAGTATGTAGGAGTTAGTGGAAAAACAATAGAGGAATTGATTAGACCTAACTTACTAGACGAGTTTGAAAAAGAAAATAATAAATGGTTGGCTTGGAATAAGTGGAGTGAAAGAGAGCCCAGGCTTTTCATAATGGAATTTAGTGGAGATAGAGCGATAGCGCTATCTAGTAAGTGTTATTTTGTAGAAAAAATTAATTCTATTAACAAAAACTCTGCGAAAGGAATGTCCAAGAGAACAAACAATTTAAATTGGGATAGATATAAACGAGTACTAACCGAAACTACAGAAGATGGAAATCACATTATAGATGTAGCACTAAATAGAGGATTTAAAATGAAAGACGGTGTTATGAAAACGTACTGTCAACAAAAAATAGGACTCTCGGCGTACTACGATAAAAGACGCGTGTTATCAGACGGAATACATACAGAACCTCTCTAAAGACTCTGACGATCCGGGGGTAGCTGGGTGTCAGAAGGCACCATAAGAAGTTCTTCGCGAACAAACCCGCGAGATGGACCATCATCCAAATAGTAGAGCACGGGCTCATCGGGTTTGGTAATATATCGATCTAGATGATATACATTGAGAGACCACACGGGATCCGTCGCGCGGCGGCTGCCACCTTCGAGCTCTCCCGGTTGATAGAGGTACCGGACGTCAACATCCGATGGAAGCCGTTGCTCCTCTAAACCAACGGGTCGCCCACGTGAGACGGCAGAGGGCTTGCTCGTCACCTTTTTAGACTTTATGGCATCTACGGGCTTCTTATCGATCAATCTGGTCACCTCTCCGTTCAGTACGGAGACCACGGTGGGCAGGGCAGTCTGGCCATCCACTCGGTCGATCGCGAATGAGGGCCCGCTGTGCAAGCAGCAGCTCTTTGGCATATTGGTGACCGAACAGTCTCTCAGCCAGGGTTCGATTGAACCGCTCCACGATTCGATTCCCTGGTCTCGGTGGATGTTGACGCGGCCGCGTCTGACGTTGTGTTTAGACAATAGATGAGAGACCGCGCCCATGAACTCGCGGCCGGGATTGACCTGGAGAAGATTCGGCCATTTGAGAGGACTCCTTTTATATATTCGGGAAAGAGCATCAGCCACCTCCTTAGACTCTTTCGTAGCCAATGGCTCAGCCCCCTTATAGCGACTCGCTACGTCAACGACTGTCAGTGCGTACTTGTACGTCTTGCGACCGACGCGATCGTGAGGGAGAAACAGGAGATCCGCTTGGTGAGCTTGGTTCGGCACCGGCACATCGAATTTCGGGCGCGGAGTATTGTGAATAGATCTGCCAGATAGCCTGCTTCATGAGCCATTCCTTGACAGAGTTTCCGGAAACCTTGGTCGCCGCCGCGAGGTTCTTGATGGCCGCGAGTCCCTTCCAGTAGCCGCGGGGGTGTAGTATGTGTTTGCTAGCTTGCGCGTTAGGCGAACCGATAGTATCAAGTTTGCGCGTGTTGATAGTATGTGAAGTATTCTAATTGATCGGACAATCTCCAACATGCCCTCGCCAGATCGTCCGGTAACTGCGTCGTTAATAATAAACCTTTGTTGGAAGTTTCGCTTCAGCCCCAATCGCGTTTGGGTTGGAACAGGAGAGGGAATTCTGGGGAATTTAACTTGGAGGAATCTAATATCCGCTTTGCGAAAAGGGTGGCCGCTTTTTCGTCCTCGCGCCACGTCTCGAGAGAATCTTGGGCCAGACGAATCATACTCTTTGCACCAGGTAAACGGTATTAAAGGGTCGTGTAGCCTACATCAATCATAGCAAAATAAAGTTCGTCAGCTAATATCGTTCTATATATATATATATATAGTTTTAAAATAATTATTGCTTATTTCAATCTCGATTGAATATATAGTAGCTGACGAGACCCACCACACCCATTCCCACGACAATGAACGCGATCTCGCGATTTTTTTGGGACTCTGAAGGTACATAGAAATCTGAAAGTTGGGGCTCGCGATCCAGCGGCACGAGACCTTTCTGTGGATATGCCAGCGCGTACTCGCGGTTGGCTTCTTCAACGTTCTGGAAAGTTTGCGCGGCGTGATTCTCGCGTCGAAGCTCTTCGTTGACCCAGTCCAGATGGGCGGTTCGTTTCCTTTGTGCTATTGAGTTGTTCTACAGCTAAATCTTGACACTTGCGCTCCTCATCCACGTTCGAGCTTCTCATTTTCGAGAATATAAAGTTGCTACCGCTGAACGCAAATGCGTTTACAAGCGCACCACCTACTATTACTGCGATTGAAGCCATTTATTTCCATATATTGACAGGTAGAATTCCAACTTTACTTAGATAATATCGGGTCCAAACTGCGGCCGCTACATCTAAGGTCGCGAGCCCTACGTCTCTCACGGTAAAGTCCAATTTGGGAGCGGACCCTCCTAGGGTCGTCAGAAATAGTCGAGCATACCCGATACTGAAACCCGATATCACCACGGCATGATAAAGCGCATTCACTATCATTTTACCATCTTGTTCAGCCATTATTGCATATAAAAGGGATCGCGATCAATGTTTAAATGGGGTGCATCCAATCGCGATTGGTGTTTCATAATTTTCTTCGGAACCGCATCCAACAGTGTTGGGGGTTGTTTTTCCAATCTGGATTGGTATTTCAGCACACACAGGGTGCCCACAACTGCCAGACCACCACCAACAACCCACGGGACGATCTTCCAATAAGGTTCAACAATGTTGAGATAATAGGGGGTAGGAGCTACAGCAATCGGGGATTGCTCTTCCTGTTTCAATCCAATCGCGATTGGGGGAGAAACAGCTGCCACCGGGTGTTTTACTGTTTCAACAGCAATCGGGTTCAACGGTGTTGAGTGCAACGACCGTTTGGCCTCTCGAAGCTCGGCTAGTATTGTATCGTGTTTAACTTTTCGGGCGGCAGCCGTTGCCCGCCCAGCTGCCTGTCTTTTTTGGGTTTTTATATCGTGTAATCGGGTTCAACTCCAACTCCAACGGTGGTTAGTATTGGGTTGGAGCAATCGGAATGGGATTCCGTCACTCTCGCAGGTGTGTCTTGTATCATCATTTATAATATTAGGGCTTATAGTTCGTGGGCATATATGTCCAAATTGACAGTGTTTACCCGTGGTCAACGCGGTTGTCAGCGGAGCTAAGTACATTCCAAACTTGTGATAAATTGAGCAGCAGGCTGTTCAGCAGCAGGGAGGGCGAGTAACAAAACCGGTGGAAGCCGCGCCAGCCTATATCGAGCCTCCCATCCTTATTTCAGCCGCTCTATTTGGTTATTCTTACCCTTTTCTGCGTCCATCTAGCCTCCCAGACCCATTTCAGTCCCTATTTTGTTATCCTTTTCCTTTTCGTTGTTCATCGAGCCTCCCATCCCTATTTCATGCCCAATGTTGTCATCATTTGTCATAATTTGTCATAATTTTCTTAAAATTAATTAAAAGCCCGTCTTGTTGGACGAGCTAAATAATTAATTAATTTCATAATTTTTACAAAATTAATTAATTAGAATAAAACCACAATTTACACCCTATTAGAGATAAGAAATCCATTGGTTATACACAGTATATACAGCAATCTGTTATACATAACACAATGATTCGAGTGAAGAATAATTGTGCGTGGTTGAAAACAGGTAGTCACGAGAGGTGTCATCGCACCGGTATTTACGAATATTGCAAACATCATCGTGCATGAATGCGAAGAGGTTCCGTTTCGCCTCGCCCATGTCGGCATTGTGGGGTAGGGACCAAAGCCGAGTCACTGCTATGTCCACCATGCGGTGGCACTCAGGCTACTCATCGAATGGTTAACAAGGGATTATGTGCTCGCAAGTATTATCGTTTAGTAATAATTCAAATCGAAAAGTCAGTTAGAAAGATAGAATCGATCTGATGTGTAATTTTTGATATGTCACGGGTACAAGGATCAAACTAATTTTATAAAATATTGAACAAGCACAACAACAAAAATAGCAAAAGCCTCCACTCGTGCACACACCCCCAGCGACTGGGCAGATTTCTTAGCCGGCACCCAGCCACTGGGGTGGTGGGACCTTTCTTAAGCCCACGCATCTGTTGGCTCACAGTCTCGTTTTACGGGTCGCCTTTAACCCCATTGCCAATTCCTCAATTCAGAGAAACCGACGAAGTAAGGCGACCCTATTTTGTGAATTTGGTTTCCGAAATTGCATAGCTCTTAGGCAGAAATCTTTTAGGCCGGCACCTTTGAGCTATGCAATTTCGGAAACCAAATTCACACATATTTAGAGACTGTTACCATTAAACAGACGAGACGGACGTCATACCGGATCAACAACATGGCACACACGAGATGAGACCAATTGTTGAAAGGTTAACAAACGTATATATAGTTATCAGTTTCCTATACAACATACAAATGGTGTGCAAATTATAATTATTTATAAACACTTAGAGAGGTTCACGAATTTCCGGGATGGTTCGTCATTTTATCAATTTTGTAAAAATTAATAATAATTTAAAGCTAAACAATTAATAATAATTAATTATATTGGTGCAGTAAACAAATTTACATAACTATACAACATGTGTAAATCAATAGCCGAGGTAAACAGACGGCTATTTATAGCCGAGTGTATTTCTCCTTATCGGTGGTATGTAAACGGCTATTGATTTACACAGACGGTGTGGACACAGACGGTGTGTACACAGGTTATTTACAAACACTTAGAGAGGTTCACGAATTTCGGGATGGTGGTGCTGTAACATTTCCTCCGACTTTATTTCCAAGTTTTACCCTAAATTTATCCCAATCAGTACACTCAATTTTGGGCATGGTGGCGCGCGCGTTGATTCTAATATCATTTTTTAATTCTTCATATCTCCCCATTTCTTCCAACACGGATTCAAACTCTAAATTTGATATTTTCTTATCGGCCAACGCTTTGGACACTATAACGTCGATGCTATTTTTCTTAGACCTAGCGAGAACGGATATTCTATCATGTTTTCTACTTTTTTTCTCCAGTTTTCCACCCGCCGCCCTAATTACCATACAAAGTATTCCAGATAAAACGGTAATTCCACTCAAAACCCCTGCAAGTGGAACCGTTACAATTGTAGATAGCGTTGCAGCAGTCCCCGCACCACTCATTACAGATAAACTTGCCAGAACCGTACTAGATGCTTCAGCTATGTTCGCCGCATGCTTATATTTTTTAGCGTGTCTTTTTCTATTTGCACATTCTCTAACTAAAATATCCTGCATAGCGACGATATTATCCAACCTAAAATCTGAACTTATTTCGTTAATTGGATACAGTGTTGATGGAGTGGTATTGAGAATTGGATACAGTGTTGATTAGTTCATGATTTTCAATATATTAGTATTTTACAAATTAAGTTCAAATAACAATGTAACTATAGTGGAAGAACTCGCGGGGTCAGCGATTTTCGTAACAAAGTTAATAATACTACCTTCGGAAAGTATAATTGAATCGTCACCGGCGAACAAAATAACCGATGAAATATCTCCAGCGAGTTTATTGACTCCAATTGCCCGTTCTTCACCATCCACTACAAGATTTAAGATGACCGCGCCCACAGGTTTACCATTAGCATTAACCGAGCAGACAGCCATTCGGAGAAGTGTACCTGGAGATGTCATGGCGTATCCCCCATATTTATTACTCGCTTTGGCACCGAACGAATATTCATAGAGCCCCTCATTCAGGGGGCCCCGCTTCTCGGCCCAAACTGTGATGTCACGTTTTTGCGTTTTCATTGTTTTCAACAATCCGCCCCGATAGAGGTATGGGCCTCAGCACGAATCATTTCAGAGGTATCCTCAAGCGCTTTGTTCGTGGCTCTACAAACACGTTTCAGTTTAACGGAAACTTCGGTTATTTTTCTATCTAGTTCAGTAAGTGCTACTTCTCTGTTGAGAGAGTCTTCTGAGCGCAACACCCTATACGCCTCCGTAAGGGCCGCCTAGTGGTCTTCTCGGGCTTTCTCAACCCCCAACCGGGCCTCTTCCCGAAATTCTGTATTTTTTCCATCTAGTTCAGTAAGTGCTGCTTCTCTGTTGAGAGAGTCTTCTGAGCGAAACACCCTATAAGCCTCCATAAGGGCCGCCTGGTGGACTTCTTGGAGTCCCTCAACCCCCCAACCGGGTCTCTTTTTGAAATTCTGTTATTTTTTCACCTAGTTCAGTAAGTGCTGCTTCTCTGATGAGAGAGTCCTCTGAGCGCAACACCCTATACGCCTCTGTAAGGGCCGCCTGGTGGTCTTCTCGGACTTTCTCAATACCCGTTCGGGCCTCTTTTTGAAATTTGGTTATTTTTCCTCTTAGTTTAGTAAGTGCTGCTTCTCTGATGAGAGAGTCCTCTGAGCGCAACACCTTATAAGCCTCCGTAAGGGTCGCCGGATCTTTCCCAATATCCGTTCGGACTCCCTCAATTTTCACCCGGGCCTCTTTCCCAACTTGTGCAGTCGCCGTTAGCACTTCTACTCTAACATCTGCTATACTACTGTGAATCCCGTTTGTGGCCTTCGATATAGTTTTATTGATCAGGGCTTTGGTTTTTCCTGTAGTTAAAAAGTCGCTCTCTGTCGGGACGAATCCCCCTTCTGCCGGTTCCAAATTCTTTGAATCTGTCACCCAATCAAGATTGGAATTGGAAGAACTACCTGGTCCGTATATACTCATAATAATTAATTTTATTTAAATTAAATTATAATATTGGGGCACCTATACTCAATTGGAAATTTCGAGAACGACCGAAATCGGGTAATAGTTATTCAACTTTCTCGCTTGATCATCGAGAATAGAGACCATAAATTCGTGGATGTGTCCCGTTTCCAAAACTTTCATCTCGGGGTGTGGGAAGTCTAAAGTCACCGTCTCCCCAAAGAAACAGTCGATGGCTTGCACGGTTTTCAGTAATGTGCTGGGGGATCCGTCTACCATGTTGTACGATGTGTTCACCCGATCCAAGTGCACCCTGAGAGTTTTCGTGAAGGCGAAGTCCACCGTGTTATCACCGACGTACTCACCCGAGACGAACACTCCTTTATTTTCGGAGTATGTCTCTCTAAAACCGAGTTGAATACCCAACCCCGGGGAGACCACTACCTTATTATCAGGGCTGATGGTCATTTTTACGAGCCCGGTAGCCTTCGATACTGTGAGGTTGATTATACCGTCAAGCTCTGATTTGACAAAATCTTTGAGCTGTCTTATTCCCCACAGTCCGTGAGGCAGCTTTACACCTAATTGTTGTTCATCCTTCACATAGTAAAACCCTTCACTCTTTCCCACATTCTGCCATTCAACCGTGCAGGTGATTGATCTGAGGCCCAGCAGCAGCAGCAGTTGTCGATTGATTTTGAAGTTCACAACTCTCTTTTTGAACATTAGTGATAGTAGCAAACATAATAATATCTTTCAATGGATACCAAAGCATTTAGCTTTAATTATAATGCAAAGTACGCGGTCGGTGGTAAATACACACAAAAAGACGTTGTTAACCCTCTTGTACAACCAACTGAAACGGTTAGACCGGGCAGTGGCTTTACCACCAATTTCCCTAACATGTTTGAGAAATATATAGTTCCAAAGACTACTAGTCAAGATGTAATACTAAGATGGGATTTTTCCCATATGAACTTCTGGCAGAACCAGCTAAATTTCGTTGTATGGTGTGCAACGGCCGGATGTGGAGTTTCAAATCAAGACCATCTGACATTCAAGAATGTCATGCTCCGAAGTGTCTACAACTTTCATGTGTATTACACCATTAGGAGGATTCTCAAAGAATTAGGTATTCCACTACGGCTGGGATCCCATTTCCAGCACATACGACCGTAAGGCGTTCGAAAGATTGTGCAACGAATTTGGGGTACTAAAAGACGCGGACTGGAGACAGAAAGTATACACCCCAACCAACAGTTTAGGGTTAGTTCACCTTAAAGTTAGTTAGTGGTGGGCATCTTGATAAAGTCCCTGTATATTTCTCAGGATTATGGAGTGCTCGCGGAGCTACCCCACCACCAGTTAGAAAAATGGCAACATGGACTAAATATAATTATAAGTTGAATAAGATGACGTTCGGTGATGAAGTGCTTGGTGGGCTTGCGTGTAAAGACGGTTATTGTCATTGGCTACCTACTAAAGTAGCCCACGTGGAATACCTAGACCTGGGTGATACTCCACAGATGCGAAATGCGTGGACCACATTTATGTTAGATAAAAGCACTGGATTTACGCAGGGTGGGGTTATTCGCCTCAACGACTCCATTCGCATATACGTATGGGCCATCCTCGCCTCACAGAAGCAAACTGGCAGTGCTATACTGGGCGTGGGAACGGCGTTTGACGCGCAAAAACAGTTTTTGATACTTGTCGAGGACGCCATCTCAGCTAAGGCGTTTTGCATACGGCCCGCACCCCGGTAGACTACGCATTTGGAACAGGTCTTTATATGGCGCCGAGCAATATGATACTACGAGACGACCCGGTTGACAGTTACAATAATGAGATCGTAGTCGCCACCGCCAATCAAAAAATCGGCCGCAACGGGAACATGAACACAGGTATCATCAAGCTCCCACCCAAGATGCCCGGGCGCGGAGTTGAGGTTGTAAGTGGAACCTATTACGTAAAACTCCCAAAACACAAAATGGATACACCTCCCTCAACACAATCGGGATTGAAGTTGAACCGAGCACTCCCAATTCACGAATTGAGTCCCCCCCAAGTCAATCGTCAACAGTGTTGAGGGAACAGAAGCGGAAACACCAATCTAGATTGGAAGCACAACACACGAGGAGGAGAAATTAGGGCTCGTCGTCGCCCTCGTGGCGATAGGACTACTAGCGCTTTGGTTTTAGAATCTCTCTGGCGGAGAATAGTAGGAGAGCGGCGATCGCCACGATTAAAGCCCAAGTATTTTTGGTGAGCCATCCGACCGTTTTTGATAATATAGATAACAAGTAGGAAACGATCTTCGCCATCGTTTCGTCTGTAGACTGTAGGGCCTCTACAGCGCGGGTTGGCATAATTGTTTTACCACGCTTCCAATCTGGGAATCCGAGTTCGTTCCTTACGATTTGGCCACCGCCCGGGTTTCCGGCAATGGTGCTCAGCGCTAGGGGATTACCGGTCCTCATGTTGACTATTGGGAGATTTGATGCTGCTTTTAGTCGCAATCTACCGTTCAGATCAAATTTGAACTTGGAGTAGTCGCGACCGACAGAGGGGACCAGACCTTTTTCTGCCAAATTGTTGTAGTAGTCGTTTACAGCTCCCTCGAGTAATTTCCGACTTTGACTAGTGGTAGCGCCACCTATTTCCCCCAATTGTGATTGGATTGGAACTGGAGTCTCCATGGTGGGTGTCGCGAGGGAATCCTCGAAGTTATCATCATCATCACCATCGAGGTAATCGTCTCTGCCGATTTCATCCATGTCAACATCGTAACCAGCCATATTTATAAAATTAATTATGTATTAAAGACAAAACCATACGAGTTTAATAGATTCACTAAATTATGTCTTCGAGTCAATACGGTCGCAAACTCAATCCATACCGCAGACTGCGTGAGCCCCTCGGGGCAAAAGGCGTGAGACAGAGTGTCGTTATTACGAACAACCCATCGACGATCGACCAGAACCAGCAGCTCTTAGTCCGCTTCCCCAACCTCGGAGCTAGCGACGTCATTGTGCCGGGTACTGTTCGCCTCGCTTTCACTATTTCGCTGACGTCGACGGACGTGGACCGAACCGTCGTTCAGAATCTGGGTCGCGCCATTGTCAAGAAGACCATGATAAAGATTTCTGGTAATGAGGTGATGTCGATCGATGACAGCGACGTCTACCATTGCTATCAGGACCTGTGGAAGACGGCGCAAGAGCGCGAAAATGCGGTCTATCAGGGTATTGACACCAGCCGAAATAAGAACGTAACCAGACTTAGAATCGGGCCTGGTAACAAGGCAGATAACGTCGCGAGTGATAACGCGATCGCGGCCGCTTACGGCAACCGCTTCTACATCCCGCTCGACTTTGAGTTGCTGGAGAGTCACATGCCCTACTATCAGAGCGCTTTGGCTGACCGCCTCGAATACGAACTAACGTTCAACGACTACGGCCGAGTTCTCATAGCCACTGACATAGCATCGACGTATACGATCGACAATGTTTCGCTGGAGTTCGACATGGTCACGATGCCGGAACTCGCGCGATTAATCAGATCCCAGTACGCTGGGCGCGTTGCCATACTTTACGACGGAGTTCTTCGTCACCGCAAGATGACGAAAGACAAAAGCGACACATTGTGGAATATTAATGTTAACGTACCCGCCCGCTCGATTAAAGGTATAATGATGTTGTTCGAGGATGCTCGGTTCGCGTTCGGTGCTAGAAAAACCGACAAATTCTATAACCCCAAAATCACAAAGGTCGAGGTGACGATCGAGGGATTCCCCAATCAACTCTACAGTGCGGGTCTTCGCGCACACCAGCAGTGGGACGAAGTCAGAAAGCAGTTTGCTTCCGGATCTAAGCGCTCCCCGGAGGTTGTCGTGGTTGCCAATGACCTGCAGCTCTCGGACTTCTCCCTCGCGGAGTTCCTGACTACCAAATACGCGTTATGGTTAGACATGCGAGCCAGCGACGACGACCAAATGCACGGTAGCGGACGCCAAGTTGAGAACGCTAGCGAGGGTGTGACGATCCAGATAACCAAAGAGGCGGATGGAAATGGTCCATTGAACGTGTACTTATATATAATTACAGACGCACAACTTAACATCGAAGATGGCCGATACGTCTCAGCTTTATACTAAATCTAAAGATTTAACTCTACCTTCAAGCAAATCCAATTTACCAATTGGAGATGCCCACACTGCCATAATATGTGGGCAGACAGGATGTGGAAAAACGGTTTTCATCCTCGACTTGCTCGAGGGGTCCTACCGCGATGCCTTTCGACACATTGTGATCCTGTGTCCCACTGTGCGGCACAACGAGACTTATCAGCGGCGCCAGTGGATATGGACCGACCCTGAGGTATACGTCGTTGACCCCGGCGACAGGCTTCACGATTGGCTGCGTTGTTTATACCAAAGATTCCAGGGTGAGCCCACCCTATACGTGATTGACGACTGCTCAGCCAAGGCGGCGATGACTAAAAAGAAGGACATGCTCTCAGAGCTCGCATTTTCTGGCCGCCATGCGAGGCAAAGCGTATGGATCTCCACTCAAAAGTACAACGCCGTCCTCAAGGATCTGCGTGAGCAAACGAAATGGGTCGCCCTCTTTCACTGCAAGGGCCGAGACTCATTCGATGACAGTCTTCGAGAGAACGACGTTATCCCAACGCGCGAGGAGCGCCTGGAGGTTCGACAGATACTTTCGAAACTAAGCACGCCAAGCTTCTGCTAAGGACCGATCAACCAACTGCTTATAAAGTTATTATTTAATTAATTTTATAATTTTCTTAAAATTAATTGCAAAGTAATAAGCAATTGCTTAACAATGCTGAACAATTAATTTTAAGAAAATTAGCAAATGCTGAACAATTAATTTTAAGAAAATTAGCAAATGCTGAACAATGTTGAACAATGCTTAACAAATACTTAACAATGCTGAGAAAATGCTTAACAATGCTGAGCAATTGTTAAGTATGTGTTGCTCCACTGCGAGCTTTGTTGCGAGCATAACGGTGATCATAAGTATCGGGTGGTGTGCTTGGCAATATGTTAAAGTTATGAGAACCTCAACTCCGTTGATCCCGACAGATGGAACACCTGTCGGCACGAATGAAAAAGAAAACGCGGCGCGACGCGTCTCTCAGTTTGTCAGGTGGATAAGATGTCAGATGTCGAGATCGATAAAATGTATGCGCGATACGAATCTAGGTTAGGTGCGGAGATGACAAAAACTCTTGGATCGGCGGCTATTCATTTGTACGCTACCGCCGTTAGTATACTTCTCCCTATACCAGACACCGCGGGGTTGATTCGCGATCTAGAGACTGACCCTTTATAGGACACACTCTTAGAACAGCCTGCTGCTCAATTTATCACAAGTTTGGAATGTACTTAGCTCCGCTGACAACCGCGTTGACCACGGGTAAACACTGTCAATTTGGACATATATGCCCACTAACTATAAGCCCTAATATTAATATTATAAATGATGACACAAGACACACCTGCGAGAGTGACGGAACAGCCCTCAACACTGTTGAACCAGATTGCACCAACTCCAACAGGGTTGGGGTTGAACCCGATTGATCCTCCAACGGAACCACAATCCCCGATTGCTCCAACCCAATGCCAACCGCCGTTGGAGTTGGAGTTGAACCCGATTGCACGACATAAAAATCCAAAAAGACAGGCAGCTGGGCGAGCAGCGGCTGCCACACGAAAAGTTAAACAAGATAAAATACTCGCCGATCTTCGAGAGGCCAAACGGTCGTTGCAATCGGAGACAGAGACAGCAAAACACCCAGTGGCAGCTGTTTCTCCCCCAATTCACGAATTGGAACCGATTACTCCAACTCCCAATCATGATTGGAAAATCGTCCAGTGGGTTGTTGGTGTTGGTCTGTCGGTTGTGGGCACCCTGTATGTCCTTTATCGTTTCAACAACAGGTACCCCCTATTACACCAATCATCAACAATGTTGAAATTGGAAAAACAACCAGCCGCGGTTCCGAAGAAAGTTACGAAACACCAAGCGCAATTGGATGCGCCCCATTTAAACATTAAACGCGATCCCTTTTATATGCAATAATTATAATGGCTGAACACGATGGTAAAATGATAGTGAATGCGCTTTATCACGCCGTGGTAATATCGGGTCTCAGTATCGGATATGCTCGACTATCAAAGATGGCCTTCGGATGGCCAGCTCCCAAATTGGATATGACCGTGAGAGACGTACGGCTCGTGACCTTAGATGTAGCGGCCGCAGTTTGGACCCGAGATTATCTAATTAAAGCTGGAATTCTACCCGCAAATATATGGAAATAATGGCTTCGATCGCAGTAATAGTAGGTGGTGCAGTCGTGAGCGCATTGAGGTTCAGCGGTAGCAACTTTATATTCTCTAAACTACAAAACTCGGACGCGGACGTGGAGCGCAAGCGTCACGACTTAGCTGAAGAACAATTCAAGAGCGCAGACGCAGCATGGTCTAAGAAACGAACCGCCCATATGGACTGGGTCAACGAAGAGCTTCGCCGTGAGAATCACGCCGCGCAAACTTTCCAGAACGTTGAAGAAGCCAACCGCGAGTATGCGCTGGCATATCCGCAGAGAAGTCTCGCGCCGCGAGATCGCGTTCATCGTCGTGGGAATGGGTGTGGTGGGTCTCGTCAGCTACTATATATTCAATCGAGATTGAAATAAGCAATAATTATTTTAAAACTTTTTTTTTTAAATATATGTATATAGAACGATGTTAGTTGAAGAACTTTATTACGCTATCATCGATGTAGGCTACACTGCCGTTAAATACCGTATAGCTGGTGCAAAGAGTATGATTCGTCAGGCCCAAGATTCTCTCGAGACGTGGCGCAAGGACGGAAAAGCGGCCACCCTTTTCGCAAAGCGGATGTTAGATTCCTCCACCAATCCTGTGGGAATGTATGAATTAGATTTTCCCGAGTTTCTTCAGAACTTAACCTCAAATTGTGATTGTCCGATCAATTAGAATACTTCGCATATTATGAACACGCTCGGGTTGATACCAAACTATCGGTTCGCCTAGCGCGCAAGCTATCAAACACATAATACAGCCCCCGCGGCTACTGGAAGGGACTCGCGGCCATCAAGAACCTCGCGGCGGCGACCAAGGTTTCCGAAAACACCACCAAGGAATGACTCAAGAAGCAGGCCATCTGGCAAACCTATTTACCCGCGCCTCACAATATTCCGCGCCCGAAATTCGATGTGCCGGTGCCAAACCAAGTTCACCAAGCGGATCTCCTGTTTCTCCCTCACGATCGCGTCGCTCGCAAAACGTACAAGTACGCACTGACAGTCGTTGACATAGCGAGTCGCTATAAGGGGGCTGAGCCGTTGGCTACGAAAGAGTCTAAGGAGGTGGCCGAGGCTCTTTCCCGAATATATAAAAGGAGTCCTCTCAAATGGCCGAATCTTCTCCAGGTCGATCCCGGCCGCGAGTTCATGGGCGCGGTCTCTCAGCTGTTGGCTAAACACAAAGTTTCTGTCAGACGCGGCCGCGTCAACATCCACCGGGACCAGGGGATTGTGGAGCGTTTCAATCGAACCCTGTCTGAGAGACTGTTCGGTCACCAATACGCCAAAGAACTTGTAGACCCTCATTCGCGATCGACCGAGTGGGTGGCCAGGCTGCCCGCCGTGGTATCCGCACTGAACGGCGAGGTGACCAGATTGATCGGTAAGAAACCCGTAGATGCTATCAAGTCTAAAAAGGTGACGAGCAAGCCCTCTGCCGTCTCGCGCGGGCGCCCCGTTGGTTTAGCGGAGAAACGACTTCCATCGGATGTTGCCGTCCGGTACCTCTATCAACCGGGAGAGCTCAATGGTGGTCGCCGCCGTGCGACTGATCCCGTGTGGTCTCTCAAATGTATATCATCTATATCGATCTATTACCAAACCCAATGAGCCCATGCTCTACTATTTGGATGATGGTCCATCTCGCGGGTTTGTTCGCGAAGAACTTCTTATGGTGCCTTCTGACACCCAGTTACTCCCGGATGGTGTTCTCATGTAATGAGCGCTGCGGCCCGTCTGTTTCGGTTACACTCAAGACAGGTCAGCCACACGTTACCTATGCAGTGTCCTTTGCTGTTGTCCAGCCGGTCGACACTGAACTGCTGTGTGTCTTTGGGTTGGTACGCCCAGGGCAAATCTATGTTGCATGCCGCGCAGTGGTTCTGATGACCGTCTTTGAGTGCGAGGATGTGGTCGACAGTGAGGTTGAACCCATGGAAACCTTTTGTCTGATCCTGCCGCTTGTAGGCCGCGAGCTTTCTCTGAATAGACTTTCTAAGCTCTTGATCGGTGGGTGGGTTGTTATCATTCAACCCCACTCCCAATTCTCGAATTTGAGATGGCGGTGTTATCAATTGGATCTGATTCATATACTCTACTCTCGAGTTTGACCACTCTAAGTAGTAATCTATAATCCATACCTTTTGTGGGTAGTGGATAGTGAGACCCTGACTCGAATGGACAGTAAGGGCATATCCTAATCTCCAATCATTTACTTTGATAGCCGCCTCGGCCCCCTCAATGGTAACATAGACTACATCATTCAATACAAGTTCTTCTTTGTTGTCTGTACCAGGAATAGTCACGAGGATATTCTGTTTCCGACTGTCTTTGGGGTGGTAGAGAATAGGTACCGGTGTGTTTGAAAAAATTTCTTTATGTCTTTTTAATAACAGCCCCTGCGCCCGGTCACGAACCTTCTGACGGCTAGTGAATATTATGTCACAGGGTTTCCACTGTTCCATAAACCCATTCCATTTCATACAACTGGGCAGAGCATTACGCATCTCATTGCATTGGACTCTATCTGGTTGAAGACGGATGCGCCTCTTCAGCGCTTTGAGGGGTTCCTCTTTCGCCCTGTAATCTACTTTGACCTCTACGTAATAATCTACTTTTTCCCTCAAACATTCGTGTGGCATCTCCCCCCCCCCCCCCCCGATCGGTGGCGGCTGCCCTTGATCTCCACAGAATATTAGTTGAACCCCATGTTGATCCAACCATTCCATGAACGTCTCTAGGATGTTTTTGGGCACTGTGCAAACCTCATCCCAGATGGTCACACGGGGTACGAACTTTTGACCCATCCGTTCGGGTGTCCATTCATTCTTTCCGCTCCATCTGAAGAAACTGTGGTATGTCTGTGATTTTGCCCCTCAATCCCCCATCTCCTTGGCTAAACGATGTGTTGGGGTAAACACTAGCGGATCTCTTTTCCGAAATAGTTCAATGGCTCTCGTGGTTTTACCACTACCCCCACCACCATTCAGGTAACTCATCCGGTGTATGGATAATGGATCTTTATAACTTGGTGCGGTACTGGGTGCCACGTCCTTCTCTTGTGTTTTATATTCTGATTTGGGTAGGTATGCGGAATGATCCTGTGGTAGGTATAATTTCTCTCTTTTGTCGTGCCACTGGGCCAGAACAACTGGTGGAAGGTATGGTGTCTGCTTGAAACAATGCATGCACGCATCACTATTACATTCGCACCGCGTGTGGGCGACAAAGGCACTTTTTCCGTTGAGCTTGTGTATTGCGTTTTTTTTTATGTATATGCTGTCGGTGGCCACTCGGACAGCCTCTTTAGAGTTGAATATCGAAAGCATATATAGTAGATTAATGTGGGCGTAGGCCAACATGCTCGCCCTCAAGTGTGTGTACTGGGGATGCGAGCCATCATAATATGTGAGAATATGACCCAAAGGGCATTTTTGAGGCGCGCCAACCAAGGTGCCGCTTTGGCGGGTGTCTTGCACAAGGAAGTCGAGTTCGCCCTGGTCTGTCACTAGCCTTCTGGTCAGTCGTTTACCTTCCGTCTTGTTGCCTTGTGTGAACTTTCCGATAACGCTGCAGCCTTGATCACGGTTCTCAGGGAGCCAGACATCAGTTTGCTTCTCGAACGCAATAATAGCTTCGCGGACCTTGATGCTTTTTAGCAAACCCGACTCTACGAGGAAGATGAGCAGTGGTGTGGGAGCCCACCCATTCTCTGTGAAATGTTTTCCAAACCACGCGGGTATGACGGGGTGAATATTGTCTTTGAAACTCCACTCGATAACCTCGGCGAATCCAGTGCCAATATTTTTAGGGAGGGTGTCATTAATGCTAACCCTAACCATCCTGTGTTTTGGGTGACCAAAACTATCGAAATAGGGTTTAGCTTCGCCGAATCCCCGAAAACTTGTGGGATAACACGCCTTCATATCGATACTGACAACATCTCTTGTGTCGTAGTTCATTGAGTTCCAAAGGCCACCATGTCCATGCTCCACACACGCCTTTTGCATATCTTCCGCGAACGGCGCCGGTGTGGGTTTCCAACCATTCTTCTCTTTGGTTATTACCGCAGCAGCATGGTTGACTCCGAATACCTTTTCTGCAAGATCTCTGTCACCTAAATCATAGCACGCTCTAATCAATTCGTCGTGTGTTTCCCGCGTCCGGTATGCGGTACCGTCTTGTAGCACAAACTGATCCACATTTAACTGTTTATCCTCCCCCCCCCTAAGAGCCATACTGCGATCGGTTGGTCTCGTGTTGCTTCTCTGATAGCTTCCCACACATCACCCTGATATATGCGAACCCGTCTAGAACTCGGAAAGTGCAGGTCTTTAGACCAGGCGTGGCCGTTGTGGACGATGAGTTCTGCTTTTCGATAACTTTAGGTACCACGTCGCTGGTACTTCCCACTGTTGTAGATGTCCCCACCGGCAATGTCCTTCAGGACGATCGCCCGTTGGAGAATGCTTTCAAGATCAGCCACGTCATCAACTGTGGCACCCGGTTCATGGACCCTGTCCTCCCATTTCTGGATTTCCTGTCGCCTCGTGGTAGTGAGCCCCTGGCCCCTCAAGGCACTTTCAAAATGTTCCACCACTCTCTGGGCAACGCAGTTGAGGTCGCCATTTTTTTTTTTTAGCGGAGCAAGTTGGCAGGATCTGGGTTTTGTATTGGATACAGCCCATAGACAACAGCGGTAACGGGGTAGGCATTCTGGTAGTATGGTCTATCGATCCCGCTCAGAGCGCCCGGCTTTGTGTCACTGCTAATGTTTACAACGCCTTGGCCCTTACGCCTTTCTTTTTTCACGGGATCAAATTTGTCTTCGACCACCCAATCTCCCTCATTCCGTTCTCGTAAATACTTGAGTTTCAGGATGTATTCCCCCTGTGGGAGTTCTTGGAGAAGGCTCGATGCCCTATCGTCTGTCATCGTACCATCTATGGACACGCGGCCCGCTTTGATATCTACTAATTTCGGTTCACCAACTCCCAACTCCAATCGCGAATTGGGAGTTGCCTCAAATCTCCATGTTGAGAAGACAGCTGCGGCGCCGTCGACTTCAAACTCGTCTTTGGCGTCGTTCAGAATCTCAACCCACGGTTCATCGGATGGAAGCCGCACAAGGGGAGGGGCCTGTGTGTTCAGGTCGATAAATGTTTGATCTTCTGGGGTGGTTTCATACATTTCCGCAAGAATGTCTTCGATCAAGTCATCCATTTTGTGAGTATAACTTATAGTTTGCTTATCTCTAATAGGGTGTCAGTTGTGGTTTTATTCTAATTAATTTTGAAAAATTATTATAACAAAATGTATCACATATTGCTGTATATACTGTGTATAACCAATGGATTTCTTATCTCTAATAGGGTGTAATTTGTGGTTTTATTCTAATTAATTAATTTTGTAAAAATTATAAAATTAATTAATTATTTAGCTCGTCCAACAAGACGGGCTTTTAATTAATTTTAAGAAAATTATGACAAATTATGGCAAATTATGACAACATTGGGCATGAAATAGGGATGGGAGGCTCGATGAACAACGAAAAGGAAAAGGATAACAAAATAGGGACTGAAATGGGTCTGGGAGGCTAGATGGACGCAGAAAAGGGTAAGAATAACCAAATAGAGCGGCTGAAATAAGGATGGGAGGCTCGATGTAGGCTGGCGCGGCTTCCACCGGTTTTGTTACTCGCCCTCCCTGCTGCTTGTTCTAAGAGTGTGTCCTATAAAATGGTCAGTCTCTAGATCGTGAATCAACCCCTCTGTGTCTGGTATAGGGAGAAGTATACTAACGGTGGTAGCGTACAAATGAATAGCCGCCGATCCAAGAGTTTTTGTCATCTCTGCCCCCAATTTGGATTCGTATCGCGCATACATTTTATCGATCTTCGCATCTGACATCTTATCCACCTGACAAACTGAGAGACGCCTACCGAGATAATACTCCGATTGTCCCAGAGAAAAAAACCAGCGCAGCTAGCCGCTCGCGTCTCGCCGCATTTTCATTGGTATCGGCACTCAACCCAATACCAACCGCCGTTGTAGTTGAAGTTGAACCCGATTGCTCTACCAATTCGCGATTGGTGTTGGGGTTCAACGGAGTTGAGGTCTCTTCCATTAGCTGATCGAGAAGTTCGTCGCAGTTCATTATTGCTAATTTTCTTAAAATTAATTTAACTATTCTGACAAGTCTCATAAGTCTAACATATTGCCAAGCGCACCACCCGATACTTACGATCACCGTTATGCTTGCAACAAAGCTCGCAGCGGAGCACCAAATTGTTAACATTATTAACCATTGTTTAGCATTTGTTCAACAATTGCTCAGCATTGTTCAGCAATTGCTTATTACTTTGTAATTAATTAATTGATAACTTCGTAAGCAGTTGGTTGATCGGTCTTTAGCAGAAGCTTGGCGTGCTTAGTTTCCGAAAGTATCTGTCGAACCTCCAGGCGCTCCTCGCGCGTTGGGATAACGTCGTTCTCTCGAAGACAGTCATCGAATGAGTCTCGGTCCTTGCAATGAAAGAGGGCGGCCCATTTCGTTTGCTCATGCAGATCCTTTAGGACGGCGTTGTACTTTTGAGTGGAGATCAATACGCTTTGCCTCGCATGGCGGCCAGAAAATTCGAGCTCTGAGAGCATGTCCTTTTTTTTGGGTCATCGCCGCCTTGGCTGAGCAGTCGTCAATCAAGTATAGGGTGGGCTCACCCTGGAACCTTTGGTATAAGCCACGCAGCTAATCGTGAAGTCTGTCGCCGGGGTCAAAGACGTATATCTCAGGGTCGGTCCATATCCACGGGCGCCGCTGATAAGTCTCGTTGTGCCGCACAGTGGGACACAGGATCACAATGTGACGAAAGGCATTGCGGTATGACCCCTCGAGCAAGTCCAGGATGAAAACCGTTTTTTCACATCCTGTCTGCCCACATATTATGGCAGAGTGGGCATCACAAACACCAATTTTAATTGGGTTAGATTGATTTCTTATTAATAATAAATCGTTAGATGATTTTATTAAATCAGTAGAGTGCTGAGACGTATCGACCATCTTCGATGTTGAGTTGTGCGTCTGTAATTATATATAAGTACACGTTCAATGGACCATTTCCATCCGCCTCTTTGGTTATCTGGATCGTCACACCCTCGTTAGCGTTCTCAACTTGGCGTCCGCTACCGTGCATTTGGTCGTCGTCGCTGGCTCGCATGTCTAGACATAACGCGTATTTGGTAGTCAGGAACTCCGCGAGGGAGACGGCCGAGAGCTGCAGGTCTTTGGCAATCGCGGCAACCTCAGGGGAGCGCTTAGAGCCGGAAGCAAACTGATTTCTGATTTCGTCCCACTGCTGGTGTGCGCGAAGACCCGCACTGTAGAGTTGATTGGGGAATCCCTCGATCGTCACCTCGACCTTTGTGATTTTGGGGTTATAGAATTTGTCGGTTTTTCTAGCACTAGCATCCTCGAACAACTTCAGTATACCTTTCATCGAGCGGGCGTGTACGTTGACATTAATATTCCACAATGTGTCGCTTTGGTCTTTCGTCATCTTGCGGTGACGAAGAACTCGGTCGTAAAGTATGGCAACGCCCCCAGCGTACTGGGATTTGATTAATCGCGCGAGTTCGGGCATCGTGACCATGTTGTACTCCAACGAAACATTATCGATCGTATACGTCGATGCTATGTCGGTGGCTATGAGAACTCGGCCGTAGTCGTTGAACGTTAGTTCGTATTCGAGGCGGTCAGCCAAAGCACTCTGATAGTAGGGCATGTGACTCTCCAGCAACTCAAAGTCGAGCGGGATGTAGAAGCGGTTGCCGTAAGCGGCCGCGATCGCGTTGTCACTCGCGTTGTTATCTGCCTTGTTACCAGCCCCGATTCTAAGTTTGGTTACGTTCTTATTTTTGCTGGTGTCAATACCCTGATAGACCGCGTTTTCGCGCTCTGGCGCCGTCTTCCACAGGTCCTGATAGCAATGGTAGACGTCGCTGTCGTCGATCGACATCACCTCATTACCAGAAATCTTTATCATGGTCTTCTTGACGATGGCGCGACCCAGATTCTGAACGACGGTTCGGTCCACGTCCGTCGACGTCAGCGAAATAGTGAAAGCGAGGCGAACAGTACCCGGCACAATGACGTCGCTAGCTCCGAGGTTGGGGAAGCGGACTAAGAGCTGCTGGTTCTGGTCGATCGTCGATGGGTTGTTCGTAATAACGACACTCTGTCTCACGCCTTTTGCCCCGAGGGGCTCACGCAGTCTGCGGTATGGATTGAGTTTGCGAACGTATTGACTCGAAGACATAATTTAGTGAAACTAAGTTATTCTATTAAACTCGTATGGTTTTGTCTTTAATACATAATTATAAATATGGCTGATTACGATATTGACATGGATGAAATCGGCTGAGACGATTACGTCGATGAGGATGATGATGACGTCGATGATGATAACGATAACGAAACGCCCTTCATAGAGACTCCAGTTCCAATCCAATCACAATTGTGGCGCTACCACTAGTCAAAGTCGGGAATTACTCGAGGAAGCTGTAAACGACTACTACAACAGTTTGGCAGAAAAATGTCTGGTCCCCTCTGTCGGTCGCGACTACTCCAAGTTCAAATTGGCTCTGAACGGTTGGTTGCTACTAAAATCATCAAATATCACGATCGTCAACATGACGACCGGAAAACCCCTAGCGCTGAGCACCGTTGCAGGAAAACCGGGCGGTGGCCAACTCATAAGGAACGAACTCGGATTCCCAGATTGGAAGAGGGGTAAACCAATTATGCCGACCCGCGCTGTAGAGGCCCTACAGTCTAACGACGAAACGATGGCGAAGACGGCCTCCGCGATAGAAACGGTCAAGCTCAGCGAGGTCCTCTCAAGTAGCGACCGACGCTATTAACACGATGGAGACCATGTTCAGCGAAAACGAAATACTCAACCTGTCTAACGATGACCCACCGTTACCTCTTCGCGAACTCCGTGGACTCGATAAGGCTCTACAAACGGTCCGGGGCGAACTGGTCCTTAACCTCTCCAAACTCTCGGCGCTGGATGAACATATCACGCTAGAAGAAAGAAAACTGGAGGAAGCCGGTGGCGATAGAGAATCTACCGAGCGGATCACCGAACGACTGCGGTCTTTGCGGGACGAAATAGAAGCTCGCTTGCAGGCTGCATCGGCTTGCCGTGAGGCTCTCCGCACACAAATAAGTCTCCTGGCTAAATTAGCCGAAAAGGCGGCTGCCGCACTACCCGGACTGATCGGAAGTATCGTTTCCTACTAGTTATCTATATTATCAAAAACGGTCGAATGGCTCACCAAAAATACTTGGGCTTTAATCGTGACGATCGCCGGTCTCCTAATTTATCCTCCTCGTGTGTTGTGCTTCCAATCTCGATTGGTGTTTCCGCTCCTGTTCCCTCAACACTGTTGACGATGGACTTGGGGGGACTCAATTCGTGAATTGGGGGTGCTGGGTTCAACTTCAATCCCGATTGTGTTGAGTGAGGCGCATCCAATCGCGATTGGCTTGGGGTTTTTATGACCGTCTTGGTGGGGGGTTTGATGATATCCGCGTTCCCGTTCCCGTTGTGGCCGATTTTTTGATTGCAGGTGGCGATTACGATCTGATTATTGTAACCGTCAACCGGGTCGTCTCGTAGTATCATATTGCTCGGCGCCATATAAAGACCTATTCCAAATACGTAGTCTACTGGGGTGCTGGCATTCTGCAAAACGTCTTGATAATTCTGGATCGCCTTCTCCAGGTCCACCTTAGCTGAGATGGCGTCCTCTACAAGTGCCAATAATTGTTTTTGTGCATCAAACGCCGTTCCCGTGCCCAGTATAGAACTGCGGGTTTGCTTCTGTGCGCCGAGGATGGCCCAGACGTACGTGCGAATGGAGTCGTTGAGGCGAGTAACCCCGGCCTGGGTGAACCCTAGACCCTTATCTAACATAAATGTACCCCACACGTCCTGAACCTCAGCAGCCTGTATGTAATCGACGTGAGCCCGTTTCGGAGGTAACCAAATGCAGGATGAGACGCCGCAGTGCCGACCTCCAGAGACTTCCGGCCCGAAGGTCATCGTCGCGGGGTCAAAATTCCCGGCGTTCCGACTGACAATGTGGTCGCCGGAGTGATCGTGTCTAAAATAAGTCTGCGTCCAATTCCCGGACTGGTCCCGAATTAGAACGTCCCCGAGGCCGGTGCTGGTAGGAAATGCTTTCTGTCTCCAGTCCGTGTCTTTTGAAACATTAAATTCGTTACACAGTCTTTCAAACGCCATACGGTCGTATGCGTTGGAAATGGGATCACAGGCGTCGTCTTGAGGTAGTGAAATACCTAGTTATTTGAGAATCCTCCTTATAGTATAATACGTATGAAAGTTGTAGACACTTCGGAGCATGACATTCTTGGATGTCAGATGGTCTTTATGTGAAACTCCACACCCGGCTGTTGCGTACCATACAGCGAAATGTATTTGGTTCTGCCAAAACTGCATCGGTGTTGCTTTCCACCCGTTTACGGCCTCCATTGTTGTAATCTTGGGCAGCCTATATTGTTCAAAGATGTCGGGAAAGTTGGTGGTAAATCCACTGTCCGGTCTGACCGTTACAGTTGGGTGTACAAGGGGGTTCACAACGTCTTTTTGTGTGTATTTACCTCCGACCGCGTACTTTGCATTAGAATTGAAGCTAAATGCTTCGGTATCCATTGAAAGATATTATTATGTTTACTACTATCACTAATGTTCAAAAAGAGAGTTGTGAACTTCAAAAGTCAATCGACAACTGCTGCGGAAAACGCCGGGTAGGCCTCAGATCAATCACCTTCACGGTTGGGTGGCAGAATGTGGGGAAGAGCGAAGGGTTTTACTATGTGAAGGATGGACAACAAGTAGGTGTAAAGCTGCCTCACGGGCTGTGGGTAACAAGACAGCTCATAGACTTTGTCACCTCAGAGCTTGACGGTATAGTCAACCTCACAGTATCGAAGGCTACCGGACTTGCAACAATGACCATCGGCCCAGACAGCCAGATAATGACCTCCCCGATGTTGGGTATTCAACTCGGTTTTATAGAGACATACTCCGCAAATAAAGGAGTGTTTGCCCCGGGTGAGTTCGTCGGTGATAACCCGGTGGACTTCACCTTCACGAAAAATCTCAGGGTACACCTGGATCGGGTGAACACATCGTACAACACGGTAGACGGATTTCCCAGCACATTACTGAAAACCGTGCAAGCCAGCGACTGTTTCTTTGGGGAGACGGTGACCTTAGACTTCCCACACCCCGAGATGAAAGTTTTGGAAACGGGACACATCCACGAATTTATGGTCTCTATTCTCGATGATCAAGCGAGAAAGTTGAATAACTATTACCCGATTTCGGTCGTTCTCGAAATTTCCAATTGAGTATAGGTGCCCCAATATTATAATTTTCTTAAAATTAATTATTATGAGTATATACGGACCAGGTAGTTCTTCCCATTCCAATCGGAATTGGGTGACAGATTCAAAGAATTTGGAACCGGCAGAAGGGGGATTCATCCCGAAAGAGAGCGACTTTTTAACTACCGAAAAACCAAGGCCCTGATCAATAAAACTATATCGGCGGCCACAAAAGGGAATAAAAGGAGTATAGCACAGCTTAGAGTAGACGTGCTGACGGCTACTGCACAAGTTGGGGAAGAGGCCCGGGAAATAATTGAGGGAGTCCGAACGGCTATTGCGATAGACCAGGAGGCTTATGGGGTGTTGCTATCAGAGGGTTCATGCATCAATTATTGAACTAGGAGGAAAAAAAACCAAATTTCAAAAAGAGGCCCGAACGGGTATTGAGAAAGCCCGAGAAGACCACCAGGCAGCCCTTACAGAGGCGTATGGGGTGTTGCCCTCAGAGGACTCTCTCAACAGAGAAGCAGCACTTACTGAACTAGGTGAAAAAATAACCGAATTTCGAAAAGAGGGTATTGATAAAGTCCGAGAAGACCACCAGGTGGCCCTTACGGAGGCTTATAGGGTGTTGCACTCAGAAGACTCTCTCAACAGAGAAGCAGCACTTACTGAACTAGGCGAAAAAATAACAGAATTTCAAAAAGAGACCCGGTTGGGGGCTGAGGGACTCCGAGAAGACCACCAGGCGGCCCTTACGGAGGCTTATAGGGTGTTGCGCTCAGAGGACTCTGGATCACTTACTAAACTAGGCGAAAAAATAACAGAATTTCGGGAAGAGGCCCGGTTGGGGGTTGAGGGAGTCCGAGAAGACCACCAGGCGCCCTTACAGAGGCGTATAGGGTGTTGCGCTCAGAAGACTCTCTCCACAGAGAAGCAGCACTTACTGAACTAGATGGAAAAATAACCGCAGTTTCCGAAAAACTGAAACGTGTTCGTAGAGCCACGAACAAAGCACTTGAGGAGACCTCTGAAAAGATTCGTGCTGAGGCCCATACCTCTATCGGGGGGCTTGCCGGATTGGTAAAAACATTGAAAACGCAAAAACGTGTTATCACAGTTTGGGCTGAGAAGCGGGGCCCCTTGAATGAAGGACTCTATGAATATTCGTTCGTTTCCAAAGCGACCAATAAATATGGGGGATACACCATGACATCTCCAGGTACGCTTCTCCGAATGGCTGTCTGCTCTGTTAATGCTAATGGTAAACCTGTGGGCGCGGTCGTGATAAATCTTGTAATGGATGGGGAAGAACGGCGGGTTGGAGTCAATAAATTCGCTGGAGATATTTCATCGGTGATTTTGTTCGCCGGTGACGATCCAATTAGACTTTCCGAAGGTAGTGTTATTAACTTTGTTACGAAAATCGCTGACCCAGCGAGTTCTTCCACTATTGTCTCATTGTTAATTGAACTTAATTTGTAAAATACCAATATATTGAATATCCTGAACGAATCACCGCTTCAAATTGTCAATACCAATCCATCAACACTGTATCCAATTGTCAATACCACTCCATCAACACTGTATCCAATTCTCAATACCACTCCATCAACACTGTATCCAATTCACGAAAGATGTTTATATTTTAGGTTGGATAATATCGTCGCTATGCAGAATATTTTAGTTAGAGAATGTACAAATAGAAAAAGAAACGCTAAACAATATAAGCACGCGGCGAACATAGCTGAAGCATCTAGTACGGTTCTGGCAAGTGTATCTGTAATGAGTGGTGCGGGGACTGCTGCAACATTATCTACAATTGTAACGGTTCCGCTTGCTGGGGTTTTGAGTGGAATTACCCTTTTATCTGGAATACTTTGTATGGTAATTAGGGCGGCGGGTGGAAAACTCGAGAAAAAAAGTAGAAAACATGATAGAATATCCGTTCTCGCCAGGTCTAAGAAAAATAGTATCGACGTTATAGTGTTCAAAGCGTTCACCGATAATGAAATATCAAATTTAGAGTTTGAATCCGTGGTGGAAGAAATGGGGAGATATGAAGAATTAAAAAATGATATTAGAATCAAAGCGCGTGCCACCATGCCCAAAATTGAGAGTACTGATTGGGATAAATTTAGGGTAAAACTTGGAAATAAATTCGGAGGAAATGTTAGGGCACCACCATCCCGAAATTGTGATATTTTAGTAAATAATTTTTAAAAAATAATTTTAAAATTTTCTTAAAGTTATAAAATTAATTATATTGGGGCAGTAAACAATTTATTAATAATATTAACCAATTTGAACAATTTAAAAAAAAAAGTTGTTGGTCCCACCGAGGCTCGAACCCGCAACAGCAAACCCTTCTGGGCCCATCCCACTAAGCCGTCGCTTTAAATCTCTTCTCTTCTCATTTTTAGGCTTAGTGGGATGTGTCACGCTCACATCTCCGCCACCCCATCATTGGACCGATACCGCGGACCCCTCCTCTTCATTACCTCCATCCGCTATAATGTGTAGAGCGGCCAGAGTGAAGTACATGTGGCGAAACCTGTCTCACTGTTGAGATATTATTGCCGGCGTCCCGACGTTGAACTGTGTTTATTTCTCGTATATAAACCTAACTTTGTTGGTGGAAATATTATATTAATTAATTAATATGTTTTCTATATAATAGGGGTTGTTCCGCTTTAAATTATTAATATAATAATTTTATATTAATTAAATAACGAACCATCCCGGAAATTCGTGAACCCCACTAAGTGTTTATAAATTGTGTACACACCACCTGTGTAATTCGATATTCCGTTTACATACCATCGATAAGGAGAAATATACTCGGCTATAAATAACCGTGTGTGTAGTATATATTACAGTGTGTTTATTTTTCCATCCCGGAAGATGTAATCGTGTAAATCTCTCTAAAATTGCACTTAATATGTGTGTAAGGTGGTACACCTAATGTTCATGTTCATAACATATGTAATTGGAACATTGACATCTGCTTGGTGTTGTGATTACAACATAAATTATCTAGTTCTGTTCAATAATAATTTGTTCAATTTCTTTATAAGCGATATCGTAGAAATGTATATTCGTAAACGAATCGTTGGGTTTTAACAATTTTATATAATACACCTTAGTTTCATATCCGATACGCGTTATCCGTCTTAATGTTTGTATTTGCCTCTTGTATAGTTCGCATAATTGCCGGTATAATATTGTAAATGCAACGTTTTTATCGGAGCGTAATAAATTACGCTGATATTTCATGTATTCGATATCGCCTAGTGTTTTCATTTTATAGAATTTATATATAGGACTATAACCCCCGTATTCTTCGTAAACTTCTTCGACACAGCCATTAAAAACTTTCAATTTCAATTGTATTTTATTATCCATTTTCTCTAATAATATTGGAATTCTTTTTTCTGTTCAATATAATTGGGACTACAAGACCACTTTTTATCATTCAATACAACCACCAATTTTGGTTGGTGGTTGGAGCTACAATACAGCTCAATAACGTTAAAAACGTTGGCGGTATCATTTTGACTCACTCTTTTCAAAATTCGATTCCCTCTCTTGGGAGAATATAATTTGGAAAATAATTATTTTCTCCAAAACACCTATGCTGAAATAATTCATAAATTTACTGCAGGTAGAGAATTTCCTCGTTAACCAATGTTTTGATTTTTCGGGGGTGGTGGGGGTAGTATAGAGGGGTGGAACGTATATCACCGTAGGTGGTATGATTTTGACTCCCTCTATACTACTTCTTGCGTTTTCACGATCTCGCCTTCCGTTATTGAAAATAAGTTTGGCTCCAACTCTATTCTGTCTGAAAATTCAGGTTTGTTTTGCTCATACATGTGTCGAAAGCATGCATGTTGAAATTGCGCATGCGTGTGTGTAGACCATAGTTCCAACAGTCATGCGAGATCGAGAATCAAAAACGCGCTAGCGCATCCATATCCATGCTAGTTATTCCACATCAGCCCATTGGGGAGCGGCGCATTGTCAAATGAGACGTATGTTGTTATACACGATTGCCCCACTGTCATGCAGTGGAATTGGTATCAACGTATTAGTTCGTTCCACCGTGTGATCGAGTATCAAATTCTGAGGTACGCAGTTTTTAATAATCTATCGCCATATGGTAGTATTGTACATGTAATATCGTGATATCGTAGTATGTACTCGATAGCGATATTACGATGGCCTAAATGGAACACCGTAGTGGAGGGTAAAACATTGGGTGTGTCAATGCCTACGATGTGATACAGTTAAACATTATATCTAAAATCAATTGTCGGTTCGCCCCTCCCAACTTGAACCCCAGACAATGTCGCTGCCCTTGACATGCAATGGGCCTCACTATCGTCGGAACAAGCTATGCCCGAGAGTCGTCCACCGCACATACAGCGTGGATACATAAATAATACTCCCGTTTTAAACGGGCGTATAAAACATATGCCGCCGTCTCAACCACACTATGTAGTCGCTCACGTCATCGTATTCATCGCCAATAAATTGATATTTACCATTAATAGCTTGACATAGTGCATTTTCATATGTGTTTGATCTCTTGATAAAGCAAGATTTGGCAGCACATGAGAATCATCTCCAAAGACGATTCTCCTATTTTGTCAAAATATGGTTTTGTAAAGAAATACCAATGTATTCAAATTTTCTTTTCACATTTGTTCATTTCTTAATACAATAGGTTTGGAAACACCCGAGAATCGTCTCCTTCGACGATTTTAATGTTTTGTAAAAAAAAACCGTACATGTATTGATGATTTTTTTGTCATTTGATTGCTTTCTTAATAATAACACATGTTTTGACAGCACATGAGAATAGTCTCCATTTATATTTTGTACGAATAATAGCATTATTGTCGAGCCCGCTTGCGGAATGCGATACATATATAGTGATCACAATGACGTCCGGGTGTCCGTGCGTATTTTTAATTGTTGACAGTATTATCAGCGAAAACCGGCGATGTGACATGGAATGAAATGTCGAACCTAGCCCATAGTCATTCAATGGGGAAACTGCTGGACCGGGCAAACGTTTGACATATTCAGAAATAAACGATTTAATTTGTGTTTCTCGAGTCGGGTGGAGAGGAAATACGATCGATTACACACCGTGAAAATCTTGTTGGAACGTAAATGTCAATTGTCACGTACACCATTTCAGTTTACCGCCGTTACATCAGCTGTTATTCTAAGTAAGTATGGTCGCTCGTTAGGGGCATTTCTTTCCTTCATTTATAAGGGATGGGTTGTGGCCTAGGGGTAGAACATCTGACTTCCAATATGGAGGTTGTGGGTTCAAACATCGCCCTATGCATCAAAAATATACTTTCATAGTATATTCCTCCCACTGGTCTGTCAGATGACACTGTGTTCCCGTCTCTATATGTCATAAGCTGGGACGTTAAACCCATTCACTTTCACTTGTTTTCCTTCGTTTATACGAGCAGAAACGATAATTAAAAACTTTAAAGTTCGTTTCCACCTTGTGAAGGAACGTGAATTTATTCCTCTAAATATTCGTTTCTTGACATGTCCACGCGATAAGACGAAAACGTTAATTTACATAAAAAATAAATCAATAACCATCGATCGCAAAACGTGATTATAATACCGTATTATACACATTTTTTACACATCGACTTCAAGTGTTTTTTGTCTTGAAGCCGTAGATAAGCCGTAGTAATTTTTGTGACCGTTGCCCCTAGAGGTTTGTAGTGGTGGACCGATAGTATCTATGCACCCTTTGGCTTGTGCGCAGTTGATGGCATTTTTTTTAGTAACCTCATATCAAACCGGAAGTTCGGAACACGAACCGTGTCATGGGTTTTCGCGACCATTACTTTTTCTCTTCCACATCGAAAAAGGCAGCGTTACAGTAGAGCTGGCCGTTTTTGGTGTAAAATTAAAGTGAAATTGTTGTTTAATGATGCCTCTGTGTGTTTGTGGGTCCTTGTTGATTCATTTTGAATATATGTTCAACAATTCAAAACAAATAATAATTCAACTCCAAATCACAATGTTATTATCAATCAAATTGAGCTGCATAATCACCCGTACAACGAGAAAACTGGCATCTACTGTTGTTGCAGAATGTTCAGTAGTTTCTTCACTATGCCATAGCTTGCCGTATGATCTTTATAGTATTTGGTGTTGCAACCAACGTAGGCCCTGAGTATACATCATTGCAGCCTCACAATGTGTAGTCCTGATCAGCCTGCACATTCATACATTCCGATCGTTGCTGATTAGCCCTAGACTAAAAGTGGCAACCAGCGTATGCTCAGATCACATTGTGGCACCAGATTCCTTAGCTCACCCCAAAAGTAATATGATTAGCTCTAATCTTATTACTTTTGAATGGGGCATAACAGGATTTAGCTCTCAAGTAGCAGGGGGTCGAAACATGTACAGGAGGGCCAAGCCATGTAATGTCGGCATTCCGGTAAGGATGAGAGCCGATCATTAAATTACCCATTGCTTGCTCCCAACCAACCACCCACCATGGACGTGAGACGAACGCCGTACTTAACCAGAATATGAATAAAGATACCAGAAGTAGACATTATCAGATTGTTTAATTGATATTTATGTCACAATGTTATCATGCATTCCTACATTTTAAGTACATTTTGTTATACCGTATGTCCTAAATTTCCTATGTTGTGCAGAACGTGAATTTTATTTTTTGCTAATTTCCTACCCTAATTTTTCCTCGATTTTTCTTTTTATTTTTTTTCGCCCGCCCGCACCAAATTTAAAAAAAAAATCAGTAAACCAAGTCATTAAAAAAAAAAGGCCCTACGCTCCGCCCGGCAAGTTTGAATTAGTTGCCAGTTGAGCACATTGTATTACTTCAAAAGCACATTTGTTTTCTTAAATCCAATTTTTTCTAAACCTTTTATAGTTGTATTATCTATGTCTGTGTGAAATATTGTAATTATTTGATACGTGGTATTTCTAAAATATCTGAAAAGGTGTCCCTGAAGTGAAGCAAGCATAACATTATCAAAAAGCCTGCCCAGCACCATCTAGTGGCTTTTATATCCCTGTTGGGAATTTAAACATATACATGTACATATATTTACACCTTCCGTAAATTCATAATAGAAACGCTCATTCAACGTATTGCGTTGATAGCCCAGTACATTACATTAGCCCCACGTGACTTCGCGCGACGTCGCTGATTGGTTAAAATGTGTTCGACGTCACTAATATCAATGGCCCACAGGTTGAAGAAACATACCAAGGCCTATAAATACATTACGTATACATACAAGTATCAATGTGTGAACAAAAAAGTAAGTTAAACTGTTTTTACTCCGTAACCTTTTTTTCACAACTGATTTGTTCACACTTATTGATACGTTTATGTATATTTAATGCATTTATAGACCTTGGGCCGATACTTCAACCTGTGCAATGGCCCGGTCAATAACGGCACGCTATTGACCGGCAACGTCGATGGTCTATGAATTGCGAATACATGATGTAAAACAAGATTACTCCTAATTATTTAATTGATAATTAATTGATTGTCAATGTTCACATTTCTAAGCTGTCTTGGAGTTGAACTTGTCAAACAGCTCATTTAATAACCCGAATGTATGTTCTGTCAGTAACGCAGGGCCGATATAAGTAAAAACAAGAAACGAGGCAAAGCCACGAAGGCCAGGTTTTTTCAAGGCATAGACATTTGGATAACATAATTATACCCACTTTTTGTAGACTATATGGCCGTGGCCTTGGGGCGAGGCATGGACACTAAACAATAAATATAGTAGATGGAAAAACATTAACCAAAACACTTTAACCGGACACACGGACGTACGTACGGACGGACGGACGGACGGACGGACGGACGTATGCCAAAATGCCGACGATATCGCGCTTTCCACAAGCGGGCGCGACAATGATGATAAACACCCATGTGAAGTACTTTTTAAAAAAATCAAAGTAATTTGACCTTGACATTGGGCACAGGTGCCGCACGTTTGGGAGGTAGAATGAATATATGGATGATGATAAACACCCATGTGAAGTTTCAAGGTAATGGGCGAAGCAGTTGCAGAGATATATAACGAAAAACTTTTAACCAAAAAACTTTAACCAGACGAACGTTAAAAAGTTAACGTTGAAAATGGCTAAGTCAATTACGTAGAAATAATAGGTGAAGGTAAAAAAAAAGGTCACATGTTGGATAGTTGTATGTGGTTGGCACCCCTTGGTTATGAAGCTGTGAAAGTTTGGTGGTCCTAGGTGGTAGAGTACCAAATAAATGGACTTAAACACGAAAACTTAACATTGTAAACGCGAAAAGTTAACATTAAAAATGGCTAAGTCGACTGCGCGGAAAAAATGGGTCAAGTTAAAAAAAAAGTAACATGTTGGATAGTGATATGTGGTGGGCACCCCTTGGTTATGAAGCTGTGAAAGTTTCGTGGTCCTAGGTGGTACAGTAACATAGAAATGGACTCAAACACGAAAACTTAACATTGATCGTGGACGCCGCCCGCCGCCCATATGGGCTTTCGCCAATCCAATAGCCTTGATTTTTTTTACAAAAACACCTGGCTAATTACAAGTAAAATGAAATTCGGGTTACTCCTTTAAATCTAACATATCCATGAAAACTTTTCCAACAGGGGCTGAACATCTCATATTTGCTCTTACCAACTTCTTAGTCGTACATGTACGAAGTTTAGTGTAACCGACCCCGGATTGAGATATCAGCTGTTCATCGTGTCGTGATCAAAGTCGTGATTAAAGTCATCAATAAATAACAAACAACAAACAACAAACAACAAACAACAAACAACAAACAACAAAACGTTATAGTCAAATCAGATTAGACGCACGTATTAATTAATATATGTAGGCTTGCAAAATTTACTATATTTTTCATAAATGGCGTCAAAAGTTGACAAAATTATCAGAGTACTTGCGGAATTACATTCCGCATGTACTCTGATAATTTTGTCAACTTTTGACGCCATTTACGGTAGTTAGTTTCGGCCGCATGTACGTGGAGATAATCTACGAACTTTAGCGAGTGGATTATCGATCGTACATGCGGACGAACATGATCTAACTGGGTCATCACATTCCCATGTCCATACAATGCACATGTGCTGTTTAAATGCAGAAGCGAAACTCGAAAAAGTATCAAAGATGGAATGGTGACCAGTGCAGGTCTGGATCTACACTGGTCACAAAATCCATAAACCCCATTTCTTCAATCACAGCACATATACAACAAAAATGAATACTTTTCTCATATCTCCCTATACGTATATGGTGTGGCTACCATCGACGATGGTTCAAATGAGTGATAACAACATCTAATTTCGATGAGAAATGAGTGAAATTGCAGAAAAATAATAATACGAGTTTAAGTCAATAAATTATATTATATTGTATTATGTGATTTTTTACCTAAGAAGATGTGTGATGTCTCATGAAATATATTTACAAAAGCTACGATGTTTTCCGGAAATAACGTCGAAAGTTGACGAAAAGTTCAGAGCAAATGCATTTTCGTCAATTTTGAACGTTATTTACCGAAAATACCACACTTTTTGTAAATAATATCTATGAAAAATCCCACATATTCATAGGTATAAAACCGCATACCTTTTCTCATATATAACAAATGAATTAATGTAATACATACAGCATGAACTGACTGACACGACGGATTCGGGTGAATAAACAAAACTCCCTTCTTAGAAAAAAAAGGAAATATTGGCACACCTGTATAAAATATGGTATGTACGTGTAGTTGCAAATAGTTTTGGAATAAATTAGCATTTACCTGTATTGAATGAATGTTGTCATATATTATATTAGCGACGTTTCTATATATAATAATATGTTCTGCCAATGTGTTTTAAAAGGGTAATGCAATCATACATATTGAAATACAGTCGAACCTCCCTGAACGGCCACCTCTCTACAACAACACCCTCTCTATAACTGCCGCTATTTTATATCCCAAATGGATGATTTCCTCTGTATCTAACCCTTAGACGGCTGAACACGAAAACACGTCTGCTGTTGCTTTTGCCTTCTTTCTCAATCAAAACATGTTTTGACAGCACTTTAGAATCATTTCCATTGCAAATGATTCTAAAATGCTGTCAAAGCATGTATTATCGAAGAAAATAAATAAACATCAGACGACAAAATTTAATTCAGCGTTTACCTCCCTACAACAGCCACCTCTCTACAACAGCCAGTTATGCGTCTTCCCATGAGTGGCTGTTGTAGAGAGGTTGCACTGTATTTTTATTGTAGCATTTTGTTGTTTTTGCCACTAAATGTTCCTTTTAAATAGTTAAGACAATCCATGCTTTGTGCAGGAAAATGACATAATTATATAAACAGACTTGTGTTCACATTAACTTTACAGCATTGTATTGCATAAATGGGTTTACAGCATTGTATTGCATGAATGGGTTTACAGCATTGTATTGCATGAATGGGTTTACGCATGTTAAAAACTCTTAGTATTAAATGTAATAATACACTAGTGTAATAAATATGTGGAGCAAAATTATTTTTCTCACTTTCACACATTTTAATCAGAGCAGTTTCAGTGTATTATAATGTGTTTATGTATTAAAAAATATGTAACATTCGTGATGATGTAATATTGTAAACTCGTTGACTCCATAAGAAACTCAGCATAGCCTCGTTTAAAATGAAATCATTACATAATCATTCGTGTAATATAAGATGATCCGTGTAAACACACACAATACAGTGGAACTTCTCTAAACCGGACACCAAGAAAACACCTGCGATCTTATATTTTATGAGTTTCTTGGTCATTTATCTCACATGATAATGTCTGTTCGTTAACGCATCGCACACAACTATGGCTCAGAATGATCAAATACCTGATTTACAGTGAAACCTCTCTACGCCGGACACCCTGGGGACCTCCCAGGGTGTCAGGTTTAGAGAGGTTCCACAGTAACATCAACGTGGATAAATGCGAGTTTTAATGGAGAGTTAGACTCAAACAGTCGTAACATTCCTGTATTTGACAACCAATTGGGATCATATGCGGCTGTGACTTGTGAAATGGTGCTTATGAAACTTCTGATAGTCTAGCGCAATCATAAAACCAGACAGCGTGTGTATGTGTACGTGTGCATTCGCGCTTTGGTGTAGCTAGAGTCGAACATAATGCTATATCACTATTCTATATGTACACGAGTTATGGTGTTAACTGCTTAGACACAATGCCATCAATGTTTGTCAAATTGCAGGCCCGTAGCCAAGGGGTTCGGAGCGGTCGGATCCCTTAGATACATCAGGCCCATTGGGCCTTCGAAACGCCCCCCACCTTCAAACAGGTCTGGCTACGGGCCTGAATTGTATATATGGGCCGTGCTCTGTGAAAACCAGCCTTAATGACAACGTCATGAAAGGCTGAAAATGACGTCGCAAAGTTACGCATATATTTAACAACGTCACGTCGGATTTTGACACTTGGAATTGTTGCGTCATTGCAATAAGTTGTCCTATTTATCGCCGTACGCTTTACGGCTCACAAATATTTTAATGTTGGATATGCGTGGCAGAATTGTACAGTTGCTTTCATATATATATAGTGGTTCAGATAGTTGTCTTTTTTTTCTTCGGCTTCCTTCAAGGAAATACGTAGTAATTTCGTCGATTATTTTTATACAAATGGGCATATTGCATTTATGATTTTTATAATATATAGATACCACATAACAATATCAGTATTATGTAATATCATAATGCTAACATTTCTTTTAAACTTTATTTATATATGTATATATCAATTACAAACAAGCGCGAAAACAATTGTACTCGGCGTAGATGGAGGCGTCTGCATGTTTCTTAATTTGTGTTGAAACCGGAATACTCACAGAAAACAAACGTATCCTGTCTGGCGACCACCATCAGCTATACATGTACTTACAACTTTGAGATCGACCCCGGGGCGCATGTGTGCGCTCTTTACTAATTATGCTATACGGTCCCGTTCAGATTAGAGCGGGGTCGGTATTTTTGGCCGTCTAAGACGGAACCATACACGTGGTACAAACCCAGTTCCGATTTTGGGATTTATTTATAGATTACACTGTATTACGCATTTTGATGAGTAACGCTAACCTTCATTTGAACGTGACAACCGATTTTCGAAATATGTAGACACACTCGGGTAACACTGCATTCATGTATTCATGACTTCATGATCTACATATTGCATGGTCATATTTATGAAAAGGTCTTAGTTTACAGATGTCGTTCTATGGAAAACGATTTAATTCGTAATGACAATACATTCTGCACTTTTTGTCCCAACTTTAAAACTCACGGGGAAATGAACATGCCCAATATAAGATATCAACTTAGGTTTAAACATGTTTACTGATGGGGGCGGTTAGTGCCGACGGCCGGTCGGACCCGGCCCGCTCTACGTGAAAGTGTGCCCGCAACCGTTACTTTTATTAAAGAAAATGTATAACAGTTGACTCATTAACTGTGACACGTATTCTGGATAAAATTAGACACGGATAGAACTGGGCCTAGGTCTTAATTCATTTGATTTACTAGTTCACCGTCGAATGTTTCGAAAATCAACATAAAATAAAATTGGGAAATTGTCAGAAAAATAGTCGTAACACAGATACAAAATATAGTAGTCCTAATTACGCGGCTCCTGACATATCGCATCATGTTGACACTGGTCCAAACATGTTTTATTATTTAGTAGTTCGTGTGTTGGTCACAGGCATATTTAGTGCGAACATAATTGTAGCCACCGGGGGCCCGTTTCACAAAAATGTACGACTAAAATGTTCGTAAGTGCAAATCTAGGATCGTCTGGAAATTTCAACTGATTGATTTACATTTATTGAGCATAGGCTGCTCAATAAATGTAAATCCAATAATTGTTTACAGGAAAATGTTGTTAATGTGGAATTTACAGACTATCTTAATTTTGTACTTACGGACATTTTAGTCTTACGAAGTTTAGTGAAACGGGCCCCAGAGACGTAGCCTAATGATTTGTATCTGTATCTGCAACCACTTGCATGTACCTTCTAATGTCACGTAATGTTTAGCGACTTTCAAAAATATAACATTACATCAGCAGTACGATTGCCGTTTGATGACTTAAATATAATCAGGTGAACAAGTCTTGTCCCCTTTTATAATTTCATATTTTGAGATGATTTGATGGCGTATAATGATAAAATTATACACAAAAGATCGCACGGAAAATCCATTTTCGATGCCCGGGTTTCATTGAATTAATTCACCTGTAACGGCACGTGCGCCACGAAATTGACGTTTTATCGTTTTGGCATGTACGATGTGCTCGTGCAGTATTCACTTCGATATTATTGTCCATTACGAAGCATACAAATCTGCCAAGTAAGAAAAACACGAAGATAACTCTATGAGAATACGCGCAGTATGCAGGATTTAGGACGTAACTTGATTAACGTCATGCCGACGTTAGGAGAACATTTAAAATAACGCGCAATAGGCATGTTGGATTCTGGGGCCCGACACATTGATGTCGCACGTCATTTTGGAGTCCATCCGAAGACAATTCGACGATTGAGGGTGAAATTCCGGCGAACAGGCTCCGTCAAACACTTGTCACGTAGCGGGAGACCGTGTGTGACGTCACGACGTCAATATCAGTACATACGAACTTCACACTTGCGTAACAGGGTCGAAAATGCTGCGTCGACGTCGATAAGGATTTTAGTGAGAGCCGGTCGTCACGTTAGCAGAGCCACCGTCAAAAACCGGCTGAGGGATATTGGCGTCAGAGCGCGGAGGCCATACGTTGGGCCTATCCTATCACGACGGAATCGGAACAATCGCCTTGTTTGGGCCAGAAATCATCTGTAATGGACTCGAAGAGACTGGAATAATGTTGTGTTCTCCGACGAATGCAGATTCAACTTGTCAACACACGACGGTAGCACGCGCGTATATCGACGCAAGAACGAACGTTTCACCGATTGTTGTGTGTTAGAGAAAGACAGGTACGTCGGTGGATCGAAGATGTTTTGAGGGGCGGCATAATAATTTTCACCACAAGACGCGTTTGGTGCCAATTGAAGGAAATTTGAACGCAGCCAAATACAGAGATGTTATACTGGCGCCGGTTGTTGTTCCGTTGTTTCACGTTAACCGTAACATGATGTTTCAGCAAGACAATGCCACAAGCCACACTGCTAACGGTACTACACAGTTCTTGGAGAGATATAACGTGAATGTTCTTCAATGGCCAGCGAGAAGTCCGGATCTAAATCCTTTCGAGCATCTATGGGACAACGTCAAACGTAAATAACGTCAACGTCCACATCAGCCGGGAAACGTCAACGAATTTCAAGCGGCCGTGTTGGACGAGTGGGCCAACATTCCGCAAGAAACAATTCGCGACCTTATCGACTCTATGAGGAGACGGTGCAACGCAGGAATTAGGGCTAATGGGGGACATACACGGTACTGACTTTCAGGTCCGGGGGGGGGGGGGACGGATCGGGACTTCTTAATTGAAACAGTTTACTCTATATTTTCGAGCTAGCACCGTTTGTTCGTCGACCAAGCGGAGCTCGGGAGACTGCTAGGTGGGTCCGGCGGTATGCCCTCCGGAATATTTTTTATATTTTTGATATCTACACCCCATTTTGCTGCGTTATAACGCATTTTAGAGCAAACATATCTTTACTCGCAAACTTTTAGGGGGACGCGCTCCGGGTTTTCGCCTATGTGAATCCGCCCTGGAATACACAACTTCTATATTTGCAGATTCAAACAAATGTCACAATTGTGTGGTCGGTACACATTTAGTGTGTAAATAACTGACTTGATTATATAGTGTGCAGACATGACTTCAAATTACATATACATACGCCACGGTGCTTTTTAGCATGGCTTGGTTGGCCACTCATTTCTTTTTTTACAAAGCTTAAGGCGTTGAATGTACTTTTTCTGAAACGCAACACAATTAAATTGCACATTTCGTTTTCAAATTAATTATTCCCGACGAGAGGATACAGTGATACATATACTTGCACCAGTACTATTATGCTTATTGCCGGTATTTTTATCAGAACATTTTATAACAATTATACAATTATGTATGTCACATCGACACATTTTCCCGACATTGACAGGTTTATGTATATATATTTGTTTTCAAATGTTAAAACCATTATCAAAAATTCAAACCGACACACATTTAAAAATACACAATTTACAAAATTCCACTTACTAAATAAATACGCATGCTGTCGCGCGGGCATCAGTCACGCAAATAAAAACATATGAAGGAATCTACAAAGAACGGTTGATAAATGCGTACATTTTTAAAATTTGAAGAAACTTATATAAAAAATCAGTACCGGCAGTAAATTCATAGACAGGATCGAGACGGGTAGCCCACACAATAACTGTTTTAAGCGGACACGCCTAATAAAACAATATCTGCCCTCTCGGTGTGGGGGCAATGGCGCGGCGGTGGGCAGCCGAGGGAGTGGGGGTCAGCGCAGGATTTTCCCATAGACCTGCTAGTACGAGGTACATGTACACAAGACCGTCCGACAGTCATATTGGCTACACAGGAATACGTTCCTCCCGCTTTCTGAGATGTAAATTTAATTCCGAGATTCGGGTATGGACAGTCGATTTTTAATTTGTTCAAAGCTCCCCGGGGGTGTCTGACTACCCTATATACACCATCGGGCGCTGAAGTCATTGATATGTGCAGCCATATAGGCCTATCCAAATTCTAGCCAAATTCAGGCCATTCATTTCTACAGAATTAGTCACAGATTTTTTCAATTTAAAACACCAGGAATGTCGTTTAGTTGTTTGTGTTTGGTCCTTGATGAGTGACGTAATGTCTACATCAATACATGACGTCACAATTAACTGTTACGTAAATAACGTCAATTAGATTCTGAACTCAATTCTCAAATAATTACAATGTATCTTTCTGACGGTACATGCATATGCATAATCCGTGATAGTTGGCGATAGTAGCAAATTACGAGGTCACATGCCGGCTAATTATAGATTTAAAATCGATAGTGGTGCGTTTGGTTTGTTCACTTCATGTACATGTCATAGTTTTATTATGTTCGATGTTTGATAGTATTCATAGTAACAGTTGTAGATACATTTAGTAAAACTTATCAGCAAATACAGTATACAGCAAGCACAGTCAATGAGTCTATGAACACGCATTTCTACTGTATGCTGTTGTGTTGCATTGTACAAACGTCAGCGTTTCAATAACGTCATTTTCTCGATGACGTTACTCTTTTTTCCTTGCGTGATTGACATGGTGCTACAAAAAGTGAGATAAAACAAAAACTGTGAAATATATTTGCATTTTCTTTTCAGAATATTGTTTGTGAAAGGTGTCCGCATCCAAAAATGTAAAAAAGTGCAAATCGAAAATTGTGTCATTAAGGCCAGTTTTCACAGAGTGCGGCCCATATATTTTCTTAACTTGGTTGATTGATTGAATTCCGAATAAAGGTGATTTAATCCATTCTGGCCGCAAAGGAAATAATCCCGTCTTTATCATTTAGCGGCTTACCTGTGACTATTTCGGGAGATTGAACACCATCGGTCTAATTTTTTTTTTTTTTAACACGAACTATTATTAGCAGGTACTCTTCATTAGTAACTGTACATGTAAATACGGACATAAGTATCCATTGTCAACAGATGAGTAAATGGAAAGTGTGATTATTACCTTAATATAAGTAATTATAAATCGTATCGGTCTCCGTTATTCGTTAATTTAATGATCGGCCTCCGTTTCGTCCTTCGACCAACTCGTCCCCGTCAGTCGCTCAAATATAATACGATAGCCGACACAGGTTACGACAGGCCCGTACGCAGGGGTGTGTGTGTGTGGGGGGGTTGCGACAGTGACCGCACAGTGATCACAGTGACCGAGGATGCTGTCACCGAGATCCCACTGCCTGAAACTGTGATCGCAGGGGACAGATAGGCTATGCCCGCGGTGATCGACCACTTAAATACATTATGTACGCGGTGGCACAGTGACAAAATACCACAAGAAAAAACCTCTACAGTATTTATTTTGGAGCGCCACCTAGCGTCATAATGGAAGCGTTCTCATTATGACAACAGAGGTCGTTGCACATTTTGCCAAGTTTCATTCGACCTACTGCTTACTGCGATCATTCGGCAATTTCATATTCTGACATGAGCCATTCTGCGTGCTTGCATGCGTCATTCGGCGGAATCCATATAGTCATATACGCATCCCAGCAAGCAGTAAGCTGAATGACACATGGCAGAATATGGCATGCAACAATGTGAAATAGCCAATCGATGTATGCAATATGCAATGTAATAATGCAAAATGGAGTTGTCATTAAGCAGTATTGTATAGCCAAGATGCAGGATGACATGTAACAATGCCAAATAGCCAATCGAGGTATGCAATGTGAAATGTAATAATGCACGATGGAGTTGTCATTAAGCAGTAACGAGTAGCCGCAGTGCATGATGACATGTAACAATGGTCGATTGCACTGTCATGAAGCAGCATGCAATGTAGTGGCGGATATCCCCTTCCATACAGATCAGACTGCGCGGGTGCACAGGCTGATCTGGAGCTACACTGGTCGCATAACATATGAGCCCCATTTCTCCAGTCACAGCCACTTATAATCACATATTACATTGCACAACTCACTATATCACAAATCAAACCTGGCTACATGTATATTGTACAATTATTATGTGGTTTTTCACAATGTTTCATCTGCCATTGTGCCGCCTGAGCTCATATTACCACTTGAAGCATGACGCACCCAAATCGAGGAGCGACAGCTACCGACAAGGAGCCTCACATGGTGTCACGTTTAGAGATATTCCAAAGACCATAATACGTGCCACCAGCGTAGATACATCCGCGCAGTTTGATCATCATCTACACGGATCAGCCGAAAACCCTAACCGTAACCGTCAAACGTGGATAAATTCGAGTTCTAATGGAGAGTTAAACTCAAAAGTCGTAAAATCGCTTAATCCTAACCCTAACTGTAACGTGGATAAATTCGTTGGTATATACATCGTTGTGTAAGGATGTATTGACAAACGGAACAAAAGCCTGTTTCAAATTTTATAAAAGAATGCAAAATGAATGAAAATCACGACGCGACTAACTGGTGACTGGGTACATAATTATGTAACTACCGGGTGTCAACTCAAAAAAGTGGGGTCAACTTTTTTGTTTATCCCGTCAACACAGTGCGTATGTGCCGTGAAACACGGTGCCGTGAAACATGTTTGATATCCTGCCAATACGACCTAATCACCGCGTATGAATATATGCGGTGACTGTGGTTATTTTTTGCATGTTAAAGCCATTTGTAGGTGTTGACGGGATAAATAAGAATAGTAGGTTAGTGCCGTGAATGGGAAAAAATATCTGGCGCTGCACGGAAACGGGATGTGCTCGGCAGAGTCTCGCCCATCCCGTTTCCTGAGCCTGGCCAGATATGTTTTCCCATTCACGGCACTACCCTACTATTCTCTATTTCTCCACTGGATGTAATACGAGGCATGTTAGTTCTGAGCACATAACTCTTAATGGCATGTCATTTCATTGCATTACATAACATGTTGCCTATACAAGGTGCATGATCACGTGGTTACAACAACAACAACGTCCAAAGTAAGTATTATTTGATATGTTATTTAATATGCAACGGATGTTGATGAAATATGGCGCAGCAAACGCGTCTTCATGAGCTGCATTTGGTGGTCTATGGAGTTTGGCACAGACTTATGTCGTTTTTGCGAAGAATCGATTTCCGTGTCGGAGACACGGAAATCGAGTCTTCGCAAAAACGACAGAAGTTTGGGCGAAAATACAGAGACCACCAAATGCAGCTTAACAAGACGTGTTTGATGCGGCATATTTCATCAAAATCCGTTACGTAATAAGGTCACTATAAATGAATACGTACTTTGAATCGGTACGTGTTGTTGTTGTTCGTACCACGTGATCATACACCTTGCTATACAGCGGAAAATGTACCGCTTGAGACAGTTCTGTTCACTGTATTGTAATTTTCAAATTTGCGGCGTATATCAGAAAATGATAGGTCGGAAAATATGTACATCATAAAATACATAGCAATAAAACAATACAGGTACATGTACAATTGCCATTCTGTAAGAATTATAAGAGACGGCTCATTTAATGAGCAGCTATAATTACATTTCAGCATATACATGAAAGACATTACTTGAAGAATATGTTTCTATTTCAACTTTAAAAGGATTACACACCAATAAGCAAACACAAAAAAAAAAGCAATAAACCATTGCAGTTGACGTTGCCACTATCCTGGTTAAAACTATCGGTGGCAACGATCAACGATAACCGCTGTTGGTTTATATCTTTGTTGCGTCCCGCGTTGCATAGCTACCGCTAATCGTGAGCATGGTGACAGCGCAAATGAACCATCACATACTGAAATAACCACAAAACGAGTGTTTATATACAAATGCATCTTATTAAGAAAATGCTTAAAAATGAATATCACCTCAAATCAGATTTGAAATTAACTGATGAGCAGTACTGTATATATGCAACCGAGCTTAAAAGGGATAAAAACACGCCGTTGTAATAAAAAATAGTTGCATTATTTACACGTAAACATAATTCACACATGGTACTATGATTGTATTATTTGTACAACAGTGCAGATCTTCGATTTAAAATATACCAAAGGGTTTTGGCACAAAATCGTATTATATTGCAGTTCGAGAAAAGAAAAACAAATTTCAGTCATTTCAGCGAAGAGTGAATGGTTCAATAGAACATGCTTTTTCGTATTATCACGTGTATGTGACTGGAGAAAGTAGGTAAAGGGCAGTTGAGAACCTCAGCGCAGTCTTATCAGTGGATGGATGGTTCGCCATTCAGTGGATGAAACACACGAATGAGAAAATATACCAGGGAAATAACTGACTACGACCCCCCCCCCCCCCATTCCCCTCTGTGGGATAAGTATATAATATATTACCTTTCAGTCGTTCTTCAAATGTCCCTAAGCTTTCAGGATCTCCAGGAGTATCGTCTAAAACTCTAAACAATGCCGAGGCCGAGACGACACAACACATCAACGCAAATCCACACACCCACGCCCCTAATCTAGTCATGTTTATGTTCGAAAATTCCGCCAACACAATTATCCGTGGTTAATATTACGCGATATATCGTATTGTTTTCAAGTGACCACTTCTCAACAAAAGCTTGAGTGTACGTGAATTGACGAAAGTGTAATGATATCGTATTCCGGGTGGCCGGTGTGGAGATAGCAGTAGTTGTGGTTTATCCAACTGTGATGATAAAACAATATATTGTTAAGATCGTAATATTTTACTTTCAAAATGTCTTAATATGAATTCTCATATTAAACATGTTACTCTTTTATAAATATATATAATGAAAAATATAACAAAAAGCCTGTTTCCAATAGGCATTTCTTGTATTTTTCATTATATATTTCTATATCTGTGTTGCATGTTTCGTTGTACATGCATGGTTCGTTATATTTTGTATTGTTTAATTATATGTATCTGTATCTTGTATTCAATGCAATATTCGCGTGGAAATTCAAATGTATGTTTAAAATATTAGATCATTTTGAACCAAAGTGTCGACACTATTACAAACTAACATTATGTTTTTTATTGTATGTTGATATTCAACATATTCAATATTAGAATTTATAAATTAATAAATTAAAATAAATTTTACTACTATTCGATTCGATTCGGCTTATATATAAGGGTGGGAATTGGCTCGAACACCGTCCATACCCGTAACTGATGTCGCAATATTACCTTGAGATCGGTTTCGTATGTATACGTTTCTAATTTCGCATTTATGTCACTGTGACATTCAAATTTTACTTCCGTCTTGCGATACCGCGGTATTTGATTGGTTTACAAAATACGCTAATATACCCTTTAGTAACTAACCCTACACATTAGATAGTCTCAGGGGTCATACATACAATATTAAATTCCAGACAGTGTCGATAAATATAATTACTATGATCCGGGCCCCGGTGCTACCTCACGTATTGCACCACGTTTTTTCGCCGATATTGATTTCTATAAAATGCAGTAATTTGCATAAATGACGTCAATAATTGACATAAAAATCAGAGGTCATGCGGAATAGAATTCCGGATGAGCTCTGATTATTTCGTCAATTTTCGACGTCATTTATTGAAAATATTACAATTTTTCGAACTCAATATCGGCGAAACACAGCGGTATGGACATACTTACAGAACCGGGTGAATTATAAATAACGTAAGTTACTTTTATTTCCAGAAAATTTCCACAACATTAAACTCCGACTTATTTGACGTTCATGACTAAACACACGCCATATAAGTTATGACCTTTTATATGCGCCTATATGCATACATTGCACACGTAAAGTACGTTGAACTAAAACAACACTATTATTTACGGATTAACACTATGACACCGGTGTTATATTGTACACTCGTACAATAGGACATTCCCCTAGGTATTCAGGGAGTGGCTGAGCCTACATGGATTTTGTTTTATTAATTCGCTCCCACGAAATAAAAATATGTTCCCTCAATTGAACAATTCGTTCCCACGATATAGCAATTCGCTCCCAAATATAGCAATTCGTTCCCTCGAATAAACAATTCGTTCCCTCGAAATGAGAATTCACTCTATCAATTTAACAATTCGTTCCCTCGAATTAACAATTTGTTCCTATGGGAACGAATTGTTAAATTGAGGGAACGAATTGTTATTTCGTAGGAACGAATTAATAAAAAAAAAGATTTTCTACGTCCCCTGTGGGGCTCCGTCCGTACGAGCTAGCCTCAATGTATGGCCAAAATAATTGCTTTACAATAAATAACTATGTTTCATTGTTGCCACTTATATAATTTCCCCTGTTTATCACATTATTTAAAGGTACATGCCCACTCTGTAGGCACACACTGCTCTTTATGGGAATTAAATAAGTGCATAATTGTCTCACTATTTCACGAGTTATAAAAAATACGAGTGCCCACTATACAGATATAATCATCTAGTAATATGTATGTTAATGATAGTGGCACGCGGTTGTATCAGGTTATTTGCATATGCAAATGAGGCATGATATTTGTAATAATTATTTATACTATTTAAATGCGTCACATGACAAATAATATTTTCGACAGATTGTAAAGTATGATCACTGTACATCAAAAAACAAATACAGAGAATAAATAGTAATGCCCGTTAACATTTTAAGGAAACACGGTTATCGCCCCTGATATCAGTGTGAAAATATACGTCTGATATAGAATGTATACTAATGCCAATCAATACGTGGGGTAATGATGAATGAATTATTATTTTGCAAGAAAATGTTTCAGATCATGTCTCTGATATAAAGAACAGTTTGTGTCTACTGAGTGGACATGTAACTTTAATGGTATGTAATTGAAGATAGCTGAATCTTATTAACATATCCGTCAAATACAGCGGAACCTATCTAAACCGGACACCCTGGGAGGTCCCCAGGGTGTCCGGCTTAGAGAGGTTTCACTGTAAATCAGGCATTTGATCATTCTGAGCCATAGTTGTGTGTTATGGAGGTCCCCATGGTGTCCAGCTTAGAGAGGTTTGACTGTAAATCAGGCATTTGATCATTCTGAGCCATAGTTGTGTGTTATGGAGGTCCCCATGGTGTCCAGCTTAGAGAGGTTTGACTGTAAATCAGGCATTTGATCATTCTGAGCCATAGTTGTGTGCTATGTAGGTCCCCAGTGTGTCCGGCTTAGAGAGGTTTCACTGTAAATCAGGCATTTGATCATTCGGAGCCATAGTTGTGTGCTATGGAGGTCCCCAGGGTGTCCGGCTTAGTGAGGTTTCACTGTAAATCAGGCATTTGATCATTCGGAGCCATAGTTGTGTGCTATGGAGGTCCCCAGGGTGTTCGGCTTAGTGAGGTTTCACTGTAAATCAGGCGTTTGATCATTCGGAGCCATAGTTGTGTGCTATGGAGGTCCCCAGGGTGTCCGGCTTAGTGATGTTTCACTGTAAATCAGGCATTTGATCATTCAGAGCCATAGTTGTGCGATCACGAACAGACATTCATTATCACCTGAGATAAATGACAAGACACTCATCAAAAGTGAGATCACAGGTGTTTTCTTGGTGTTCGGTTTAGAGACGTTTCACTGTACAATGGTGTATTGGGTTGGTACATTCAATTTTCTGTCTATAAAGCATAAAGAGACATCATTATCCGAGACACAATAGTGGAGATACCATTCCAGGCCCGTACGCAGGAATTATTTTTAGGGGTGTGTGTTATCGACGGCGCTAGGGGCTAAACATTGTTTTTGCACATCCACGGACAGACCTCGGCAGATTAACCATTTCACCCATAAATAACTGGAATGGATTTTGACATGTTAATTTTGCAACCCATTCCAATCATCACAAAATGATTTTCAGACCAGTCCATTTATGAACATGAGGTGTTTTTGTTCTCAAAATTATGAACATTACTTGCAAAAAGTGCAGATTCTGATGAGACGGCTCGTCACGAGCCGGCTCATCTGGATATACACTTTTTGCCAATACCACTTTACAGGCCTGTCGTGTTGAACGGGTTAAGGGAGGTGCGTTAAGGGGATGGATACACCATTCAACATGTTCAAGAGAGGTGGCTTAACAACCACGTGTGTTCACGGGAGCAAAAGCAACGACTATGCTCGATTGCCCTTCCTGAACATGAATGCGGTGTCAGCCAAACAAATCAGGTGGAACAATGTCACGTTTGGGGTTATTAAGTGCAAAGAGGTTAAATTCCCATAGACAAATCAATTGTTTCAAAATAAAAGAAATATTTGACCGAATTTCACGAAATAAAAAGATCTCAAAACAAATTGTTTATGCATTCTTTATATAGCCGTTAATTGTTGCCATGTTTCATCAGACAGACGTTTTACCGTGACAAATTATACAGTGGAACCTCGCTGAACGGCCACCTCTCTACAACAACACCCTCTCTATAACAGCCGCTATTTTATATCCCAAATGTATGATTTCCTCTGTATCTAACCCTTAGACTGCTGAGCACGAACATTCTCGTCTACTTTCGCTTTGCCTTCTTTCTCAATAAAAACATGTTTTGACAGCATTTTAGAATCATTTCCATTGGAAATGATTCTAAAATTTTGCCAAAGCATGTTTTTGTTGAGAATTATCGAAAAAAATAAATAAACAGCGGACGACAAAATTTAATGTAGCCTGATTATGATCTATTTTGCTTGTAAGAAGCATGACGGGTGTTTCAGTGACGGCATGGCGAACAGTGCAGATCCTGATCACACTGTGCGGACGTACAGGCTGATCAGGTTCTACAGTGGTCGTAAAATCCATAGGCCCAATGTCTCCAGTCACAGCCACATATAACATTATGCCATCAGGGGCGGATCCAGCATTTGGGGAACGGGGGGGGGGTGTCATATTTTCGAGCTCCACGGAGTATGCTAGGGGGTCAGGGAGCAAATCTAGATGTCTGGAAATGCACTTTCCTGTGTTTTACGGCATTTAAATTCAGACTCCAACTGGTGGTAAACTGTGATATATGTAAACTCCGTGGCTGAACCACCTCCAGATCCGCCCCTGCGGCTATTGTCCAGATCCGCCCGTGCGGCTATTGATCAACGTGTATTCGGTCCATTCTCAAATAAGACGGCATATCTGATACTATTGTGTGCGGTATACAGATATCCCGACCTGATACTAGATCCGCCCATGCCTGAAAAACGTTAAATATAACTTGAAGGCCGCGTCATTTGACAATACACCGATCGTGACAATTTTCTCCATTCACAAAAGTCTATCGTATAGGATAGGCTTATCTCGGGGAAAATCCGTCTTACATTTGTAATTGTACTTTCGGAATTTGTCGATTTTGATGCGGAAACCTACGAACATTTCCGTCAATGAGGTTATTTGAATTCGGCATTAGATCTAATATTTCGGCAACTTCGGGACATCATTTATAAATATGTGGTTATTGTTTAAAATTGTATAATATATTACCGGAAATATTGATACGAAAATTCGATTAGAAATATTTCCGAAAAACGATCCCGTATTTACACGAAGTCATTCATTCACCTGTTCAGTAACTGAGTCTCACAACAAATAATATGGTAATAATAGGGAGAGGATTTATATAAGCATGCTTCAATCCAATCCAATTTGTATGTTTTTGTATATACTACGATTGATGCCTTACTTGTAAATAATATACAAATAAAATATGTTCAAACAAATAATATGGTGTATTACGGAGCCCCGCAGGGGACATTGACTTTTTTGTTAATTCGTTCCCACGAAATAACAATTTGTTCCCTCAATTTAACAATTCGTTCCCTCGAATTAACAATTCGTTCCCACGAAATGACAATTCGTTACCTCAATTTAACAATTCGTTCCCTCGAATTATCCCACGATATAACAATTCGTTCCCTCAATTTAACAATTAGTTCCCACGAATTAACAATGCGTTCCCACGATATAACAATTCGTTCCCACGATATAACAATTCGTTCCAATTTGTTCCCGTGGGAACGAATTGTTATTTCGTGGGAACGAATTGATATATTTAGGGAACGAATTGTTAATCCGTGGAAACGAATTGTTAATTCGTGGGAACTAATTGTTAAATTGAGGGAATGAATTGTAATTTCTTGGGAACGAATTGTTATTTCGTGGGAACAAATTAATAAAAATGAAAAAAGACTGTTCTACGTCCAGTGCGGGGCTCCGTAGTGTATACCCTGATCCGCCAGCTCATTGATAATGCTAGCTAGGATTTGAAGTTTCGTAGCATTTGTGTCCAAACATAATAAGCGTAATGACTTGGAAGTTTGCGTTAAAGTGTTTGTCCAAGTTGCGTTAGCGTGTTTGGGTACCCACTAGCTCTATAACCGTAGGTCGGATTGGCTTGAAAACTCATATGCTCATTAGTTATCATACATAGTTTCATATGTAGCCACTCATGCGGCCGTGCCCAAGGTCAAGGTCAAATGCTGTAGACAGTTGCGTTAAAGATGGTGAGGGGTATCTCCATCAGTATTACTCATTTCTTGTTTATATTTGAATATATCGCAAATATTTAGAAATTTGATCAAACAAGGCGATTCCCTCAGCCACTAAACGAGGCGATCGCCACAAAGGTCAAGGTCACCAAGGTCAATGTCACACTATGAGGAAATCCAATATTATTACACGAAGGTCACGGTCACCAAGGTCAATGTCGTAATATGAGGAAGTACAATATTATGACACGAAGGTCACGGTCACCAAGGTCAAGTTCACACAAATGACACATAGTACGTATGTGCTTAGTCTAAACATTGTGCAGAGAATTTTGAATTGGACCAAGTTTAAACAACGTTCGATTCCGTCCGATTCGAATTTCTCTGCAGAATGTTCAGACGAACTACACAAGTAATACTGCTAAAGTTGGTATTGGCGGACTCATTAAAAGGAAGGAATCGCAGTCGTATTTATGAAAAATAAGATTTACCTAAGACATCATGGGCGCCGCCATTACTGCAGTGTAAACAATAGACCACGTGAGTAGACCATCCTGCATTTTGTCGGTGGAGAGGAGTGAAGCACATACATAACCTGTGAACTATGGATGTGACTGGATAGATGGGGCGTATGTGTTTTGTGACGAGTGCAGATCCAGATCAGCCTGTGCTTCCGCACATTCTGATCAGGATCTACACATACAGCAAATAGTATGACAGTAAACTAAATACACTTTGGTGAAATACATAATAAACATATATAACAACGGCAAGTTATAAATATTATGCCAGCAAACTATACAAAAGACGAATCAGATGCACAGCCTATTATTATTGTACACGTTACCCATATGTAAAGCCATATTTGCTCGCATAGTAGGTGAGTAGACACCAGGGACATTACACTCAGATAACTGCTTATATATCACTGGATTTGATATATAATAACAGAGTACAGTATTGGGTATATATGGTATGTGTTGTGTGGTTTGCCAGGTAAACGTGATACAATGTGCGATTATTTTGTGTTTGAAGCTATTTATAATGGTGGTTCATGTTGTTAAAAACACAGGCATAAAAATAAAAGTGACATATATTACAGTTTGGTGTACTATAATTGATACGTTCTCTTGGCTTTTCTACATGTGATTAGCTACATTATATCATATGTTCTACTTCACATTTTGAGTTCTTTGTCAAACGGCAGAACAGATGAAACTGGCTGATGGCTGGAACATTTCACACATGCCTTCCTCTAATGATTTTCAAATAATCCCATGCCCAATCCATGACCATCAGACCCCCGCCTACCCCAGTGTCAAGGTCACACAGGTGGCACACAAGGATGGCCGACTTGGCCACCCCATGTGCCGTATAGGATACAGTAACGAGGCAGTCTTCACATATATGTTATACATATATTTCATCACATTTACGAAGCAATTATCTTTGAATCAAACGATGATCAGGTATAAAGTTGGTCCTTAACGATGGAGTTCATTCTTACCAGCCACTCAGCCATAAATGAACACTATGATCAAGGAGCATGATCACGTGGTTATAACAACACCAACAGTGGCTGAAGGTGTTGAAATCTTACTCACTCCAAAGTAAGTATTATTTGATATTTTCCTTATTGAAACGGATTTTGATGAAATAAGACACAGCAAACGCGTCTTCATGAGCTGCATTTTGGTCGTCCATGGAGTTCGGCACATACTTATGTCGTTTTTGCGAAGAATTGATTCTTCGCAAAAACGACATAAGTTTGGGTCAAAGTACAGAGACCGCCAAATGCAGCTTAACAAGACGCGTTTGATGCGCCATATTTCATCAAAATCCGGACAATATAAAAGAATACGTACTGTGAATCGGATGGATTCTGGAAGTTTCAGTACTTGTTGTTGTTGTTAGTACCACGTGATCATACACCTTGATGATGTCGGACCACCAGTGACTGTATGCCTGTCACTCACAGTGATGATATGACAGTTTTGGAAACAAAACTATTTATTTATTCATTGAAACAGACGCGATAACACGCATACATTTTGTTAGAGAAAAGAAACGTGTCGATTTTAATTATGCAGACTTAGTAAAGTTGTATATAGGTGTCGCATCCATTTCGATTATACAGACATATTAACCCTTAGACCGCTACACACAATAATTGTCGCCTGCTGTTGCTTTTATATATTGCCTTATTGCATGGGTTGACAGCACTCCAGAATAATGTCCAATAGAAATGATTCTGAAGTGCTGTCAAAGCATGTTGTAAATTATTGTAAAGCGCTGTCAAAGCATGTTTTTGATGATAAAAATGGAAAATATGAAATAAACAGCAGAAGACAAGACATTAAGATAGCTGTGTAAGAGTTAAATTCGCATATCTGTGTCCCGTACACATTGATTAGTCAGGTTTAGTGACGTCGTATATAATATTTCGCATAGTAACATTGACTACATCCTGTGTCTGATAAGTACATATTCTAGCTCTGTATCAGCCATACTGACATTGGCTACATGCTGTGGCTGATAATTACATGGTATCGCTCTGTATCATCCATACATGCATTTGCTACATGGTGTAGCTGATCGATACATAGTCTCGCATAGTAACATTGACTACATCCTGTGGCTGATAAGTACATATTCTGGTTCAGTATCAGCCATACTGACATTTGACACATGCTGCGCCTAATAATTACATGGTATCGCTCTGTATCATCATACAGACATCAATACATAGTCTCGAATAGTAACATTGACTACATCCTGTGTCTGATAAGTACATATTCTAGCTCTATATCAGCCATAGAGACATTGGCTACATGGTGTGGCTGATAATTGCATGGTATCGCTCTGTATCAGCCATACTGACATTGGCTACATGGTGTGGCTAATACGTTTTCTATGTATATATGTGTTTTACGGCCTATCAACAGCTAAGGTCATTAAACGCTCCCACATTTAACCTAAATTGGGGGATCCATATCCATGGGCCTGATGCAATGGCAGAATACGTACATACCGGCCACAGCGTGAATACAATATCCATATGGCTGATAGATGTACATACCAACAACAACATGTATACAATGTCCATATGGCTGGTACAATGACAGAATACGTACACAAGTATCAGCCACAACATGTATATTATATCCATGTCGCTGATACAGTGACGTAATACGTACATATCAGCCACAGCATGTATGCAATATCCATGTGGCGGATATAGTTAAAGAATACGTACATATCAGCCACAGCGTGTATACAATGTCCATATGGCTGATACAGTGACAGAATACGTATATACCAGCCACACCTAGCATGTGTACAATATCCATATGGCTGATACAATGACAGAATACGTACATATCAGCCACAGTAAGTGTACAATATGTGGCTGATATAGTGACAGAATACGTACATACCATCTACAGCAGGTATACAATATCCATATAGCTGATACCATGACAGAATACGTACATATCAGCCACAATAAGTATATAATGTCCACATAGCTGATACAATGACAGAATACGTACATATCAGCCACAACATGTATGTAATGTCAATACGGCAGATACAGTGACAGAATACGTACATCAGAGGCGCCGGCAGCAAATTAATATTGGGGAGGCGAATGTCGAACCGAGCAAAGCGAATTAGAGATAGGGTGTCATGTACCCCCGGACAAGTTTTTAAATTCTAGATGTCATTTCCTGCATTCTACTGCATTGAAGAGACACCTTTTATTGTTGGTCAAAATATTGGGGCGGCGGTTGCCGACCCTGCCGTCCCACTTCAGACGCCTCTGTATTTATCAGCCACAGCGTGTACGCATTATCCATTTGGCTGATATAATGACAGAATACGTACATATCAGCCACAGCGTATATACAATGTCCATATGACGGATACAGTGACAGAGAACGTACATATCAGCCAAGACGTGTATGCAATGTCCATATAGCGGATACTGTGACATAATACGTACATACCAGCCACAACATGTATGCACTGTCCATATGGCTGATACAGTGACATAATACGCAAATACCAGCCACAACATGTATGCAATGTCCATATGACTGATACAGTGACATAATACGTACATACCAGCCACAACATGCATACACTGTCCATATGGCTGATACAGTGACATAATACGTACATACCAGCCACAACATGCATACAATGTCCATATGACTGTCCATATCAGCCACAGCGTATATACAATGTCAATATGACGGATACAGTGACAGAGTACGTACATATCAGCCAGACGTGTATGCAATGTCCATATGGTTTTGATAATACGTATACAGCCACAACATGTGCACTGTCTATGGTGATACAGTGACATAATCGCACCAGCCACAACAATGTATGCATGTCATATACGTACCAGGATAGCCAACCAGCATACAAGTCCATATGTGATACAGTGACTAATACAAATACCACCACAACATGTAATCAATGTCCATATGACTGATACAGTGACATAATACGTAAATACCAGCCACAACATGCATACAGAATGTCATATGCGAATATGACTGATACAGTGACATAATACGTACATACCAGCCACAACATGCATACAATGTCATATGACTGATACCAGTGACATATACTAGTACAGCAAATACCAGCCACAACATGTATGCAATGTCCATATACTGATACAGTGACATAATACGACATACCAGCCACAACATGCACACAGTCCATTTTGGCTGATACAGTGACATAATATGTACTACCAGCCACAACACATACAATGTCCATATGACTGATACAGTTACAATACAAATACCAGCCACAACATGCATACAATCCTATGACGATACAGACATAATACGTACATACCAGCCACAACATCATACAATGTCCATATGACTGATACAGTGACAATACTACCAGCCATAACATGTATCATTGTCATAGACTGATACAGTGACATAATACGTACATACCAGCCACAACAGCATGCAATCCATATACTGATACAGTGACAGAATATATACCAGCCACAACTGAATACAATATCCAGGCTGATACATGACACACGTACATATCAGCCCTCAACATTACAATGTCCATATGGCTATACAATGACATCACATACCAGCCACAACATGCATACAATGTACTTATGACTTATACAGTGAAAGAATACGTACATACCAGCCACAACATGTATACAATGTCCATACGGCTGATAATGTGACATAATACTTAAATACTAGCCACAACATGCATACAATGTACATATGACTGATACATTGACATAATACGTACATACCAGCAACAACATGAATACAATGTCCATATGGATGATACAGTGACATAATACGTACATGTCAGCCACAGCATGCATACAATGTACATATGACTGATACAGTGACAGACTACGTACATACCAGCCACAACATGTATACAATGTCCATATGACTGATACAGTGACACAATACGTACAGTCCAGCCACAACATGTATACAATGTCCATATGGCTGATACAGTCTCAGAATAAGTACATGTCAGCCACAACAAGTATACAATGTCCATATGACTGATACAGTGACAGAATACGTACATACCAGCCACAACATGCATACAATGTCCATATGACTGATACAGGATCACAATACGTACATGTCAGCCACAACATGTATACAATGTCCATATGACTGATACAGTGACAGAATACGTACATACCAGCCATAACATGCATACAATGTACATATGGCTGATGCAATGACAGAATACGGACATATCAGCCACAGCATGTATACAATGTCCATATGATTGATACAGTGACATAATACGTACAAACAAGCCACAACATGTATAAAATGTCCATATGGCTGATACAGTGACATAATACGTACACATGGTGGACATAGCAGTGACTCGGATTTGGTCCCTACCCCGCAATGCCGACATGGGCGAGGCGAAACGGACCCTCTTCTCATCCATGCCCGGTGATGTTTGCAATACTCGTAAATACCGGTACGAAAACATCTCTCGCGACTATCTGTCTTCAACCACGCACAATTAACTAGAACCATTGTGTGATTATATATACTGAGTATAATCAATGGATTTCTTATCTCTAATAGGGCATATCTTCTCATGCCATAAATATATGGTCTCGCGGTTGATGAAAAATATGTTCCATTCTTCTCATACATACCCACCGAACGGTGGGGAAAATCCAAGTAGTATATAAGAGTCAACTATGATACCACCATGCGGTGGGGGGCACCGCGCGTAGATGGTGCCTTCCAGAGGGTGGTGGTATCATTTTGACTCTTATATACTACTCATGCATACAATGTCCATATCGCTGATACAATAACAGAATACATACATATCGGCCATAGCATGCATACAATGTCCATATGGCTGATACAATGACATAAGACGTAGATATCGGCCATAGCAGGCATACAATGTCCATATGGCTGATACAATGACATAATACGTATATAACGGCGATAGCATACATACAATGTTCATATGGCAGATACAATGACAGAATACGTACGTATCGGCAACAACATGTATGCAATGTCCATATGGCTGATACAATGACATAATACGTACATATCGGCCAGGGCATGCATACAATGTCCATATCGCTAATACAATGACATAATACGTACATATCGGCCATAGCATGCATACACTGTCCATATTGATGATACAATGACAGAATACGTACGTATCGGCCACAACATGTACACAATGTCCATATGGCTTGTCCTGTGGCAGAGCGTGTATGTAATATCCATATGGCTGATAGAATGACAGAATACGTACATATCGGCCATAGCAAGTATGTAATATCCATATGACTTGTATACAGTGGCAGAATATGTACATATCGGCCATAGCATGTATGTAATTACCATATGGCTTGTACAGCGGCAGAATACGTAAATATAGGCCACAGAATGTATGCAATTTCCATATGGCTGATACAATGGCAGAATACGTACATATCAGCCACAGCATGTATACAATGTCCATATGGCTGATACAATGACAGAATACGTACATATCGGCCATAACATGTATACAATGTTCATATGGCTGATACAATGACAGAATACGTACATATCGGCCATAGCATGTATACAATGTCCATATGGCTGATACAATGACAGAATAACTACATATCGGCGACAGCATGTGTGTAATGTCGATATGGTTGATACAATGGCAGAAAACGTACATATCGGCCACAGCATGTATAAAATGTCCACATGGCTGATACAACGACAGAATACGTACATATCAGCCACATCATGTATACAATATCCATATGGCTGATACAATGACAGAATACGTACATATCAGCCAAATCATGTATACAATATCCATATGGTTGATACAATGATACATAATCCATTTATGTGATAACCATGGCAGTAATACGTACATATGATAAATATCATGTGATAACAAAATTGCAGGAATACGTACATATCGCAAACCCATGTATGTAATGTCCATTTGCAGCCACAGCCTGTATGTAATGTCCATATAACCGACACAATGACATAATACGTACATATCGGCCATAGCATGTATACAATGACCATATGGCTGATACAACGACAGAATACGTACATATCATCATCAACATGTATACAATGTCCATATGGTTGATACAATGACAGAATACGTACATATCAGCCACAACATGTATACAATGTCCATATGGCTGATACAATGACAGAATACGTACATATCAGCCACAGCATGTATGTAATGTCCATATGGCCGGTACAGTGACATAATACGTACATATCAGCCACAGCATGTATGTAATGTCCATATGGCCGATACAATGACAGAATACGTACATATCGGCCATAGCATGTATACAATGCCCATATGGCTGATACAATGACATAATACGTACATATCAGCCACAACATGTATACAATTTCCATATGGATGATACAATGACAGAATACGTACATATCAGCCACAGCATGTATGTAATGTCCATATGGCCGACACAGTGACATAATACGTACATATCAGCCACAGCATGTATGTAATGTCCATATGGCCGATACAATGACAGAATACGTACATATCGGCCATAGCATGTATACAATGCCCATATGGCTGATACAATGACATAATACGTACATATCAACCACAACATGTATACAATGTCCATATGGCTGATACAATGACAGAATACGTACATTTCGGCCACAACATGTATGCAATGTTCATGTGGTTGATACAATGACAGAATACGTACATATCTGCCACAACATGTATACAATGTCCATATGGCTGATAAAATGACAGAATACGTACATATCGGCCACAACAAGTATACAATTTCCATATGGCTGATACAATGACAGAATACGCACATATCAGCCACATCATTTATACAATATCCATATGGCTGATACAATGGCAGAATACGTACATATCGGCCATAGCATGTATGCAATGTCGATAAGGCTGATACAATGACAGAATACGTACATATCAGCCACAACATGTATGTAATGTCTATATGGCCGATACAATGACAGAATACGTATATATCGGCAATAGTATGTATACAATGTCCATATGGCCGATACAATGACATAATACGTACATATCAGCCACAGCATGTATGTAATGTCCATATGGCCGATACAATGACAGAATACGTACATATCGGCCATACCATGTATGCAATGTCCATATGGCTGATACAGTGACATAATACGTACATATCAGCCATAACATGTATGCAATGTCCATATGGCTGATACAATGACAGAACACGTACATATCAGCTACAACATATATACAATGTGGCCATATGGACATTGTATACATGCTGTGGCTGATATGTACGTATTCTGCCAATATATCAGTCATATGGACTTTACATACATGCTGTGGCCGATATGTACGTATTCTGTCATTGTATCAGCCATATGGAAATTGCATACATTCTGTGGCCTATATTTACGTATTCTGCCACTATACAAGCCATATGGTAATTACATACATGCTATGGCCGATATGTACATATTCTGCCACTGTATACAAATACATATCGGCCATATCATGTATACAATGTCCATAAGGTTGATACAATGACAGAATACGTACGTATCGGCCACAACATGTATGTAATGTCCATATGGCAGATACTGTGACATAATCCGTACATATCGGCCACAATATGTATACAATGACAGAATACGTACATATCAGCCACAACATGTATACAATGTCCATATGGCTGATACAGTGACAGAATACGTACATATCAGCCGCAACATGTATATCATGTCCATATCGCTGATACAATGACATAATACGTACATATCAGCCACAACATGTATACAATGCCCATATGGCTCATACAATGACAGAATACGTACATATCAGCCACAGCATGTATGTAATGTCCATATGGCCGATACAATCCATACGACTGATGCAATGACAGAATAGGTACATGTCAGCCACAACATGTATACCTGGTCCATAAAGCCGATACAATGGCAGAATACGTACATATCAGCCACAACATGTATACAATGTCCTTATGTCTGATACAATGACATAATACGTACATATCAGACACAGCATGTATGTAATGTCCATATGGCCGATACAATAACACAATACGTACATATAGCCACGACATGTATACAATGTCCATATGGCTGATACAATGACAGAATACGTACATATCGGCCATAGCAATGTCCATATGGCTGATACAATGACAGAATACGTACATATCAGCCACAACATGTATACAATGTCCATATGGCTGATACAATGACAGAATACGTACATATCGGCCATAGCATGTATGCAATGTCCATATGGCTGATACAATGACAGAATACGTACATATCAGCAACAGCATGTATGTAATGTCCATATGGCTGATACAATGGCAGAATACGTACATATCTGCCATAACATGTATACAATGTCCATATGGCTGATACAATGACATAATACGTACATATCAGCCACACAACATATATACAATGTCCATATGGCTGATACAATGACAGAATACGTACATATCGGCCATAGCATGTATGCAATGTCCATATGGCTGATACAATGACAGAATACGTGCATATGGGCCACAACATTTGTACAATGTCCATATGGCTGATACAGTTACAGAATACGTACATATATGCCACAACATGTATCCAATGTCCATATGGCTGATACAATGACAGAATACGTACATATCGTCCACAACATGTATGCAATGTACATATGGGTGATACAATGACAGAATACGTGCATATGGGCCACAACATTTGTACAATGTCCATATGGCAAATACAATTACAGAATACATACATATCTGCCACAACATGTATACAATGTCCATATGGCTGATACAATGACAGAATACGTACATATCAGCCACAACATGTATACAATGTCCATATGACTGATACAATGACAGAATACGTACATATCGGCCATAGCATGTATGCAATGTCCATATGGCTGATACAATGACAGCATACGTACATATCTGCCACAGCATGTATGTAATGTTCATATGGCTGATACAATGGCAGAATACGTACATATCTGCCATAACATGTATACAATGTCCATTTGGCTGATACAATGACAGAATACGTACATATCGACCATAACATGTATGCAATGTCCATATGGCTGATACAATGACAGAATACGTACATATCAGCCACAGCATGTATGTAATGTTCATATGGCTGATACAATGGAAGAATACGTACATGTCTGCCATAGCATGTATGCAATGTCCATATGGCTGATACAATGACATAATACATACATATCAGCCACACAACATTTATACAATGTCCATATGGCTGATACAATGACATAATACGTACATATCGTCCACACCATATATGCAATGTCCATATGGCTGATACAATGACAGAATACGTACATATCGACCATATCATGTATGCAATGTCCATATGGCTGATACAATGACAGAATACGTACATATCAGCCACAGCATGTATGTAATGTTCATATGGCTGATACAATGGCACAATACGTACATATCTGCCATAACATGTATACAATGTCCATTTGGCTGATACAATTACAGAATACGTACATATCGGCCATAGCATGTATACAATGTCCATATGGCTGATACAATGACAGAATACGTACATATCAGCCACAGCATGTATGTAATATCCAAATGGCCGATACAATGACATAATACGTACATATCAGCCACAACATGTACACAATGTCCATATGGCTGATACAATGACAGAATACGTACATATCGGCCATAACATGTACACAATGTCCATATGGCTGATGCAATGACAGAATACGTACATATCAGCCACAGCATGTATGTAATGTCCATATGGCCGATACAATGACAGAATACGTACATATCAGCCACAACATGTATACAATGTCCATATGGCTGATACAATGACAGAATACGTACAGATCGGCCATAGCATGTATACAATGTCCATATGGCTGATACAATGACAGAATACATACATATCAGCCACAGCATGTATGTAATGTCCATATGGCTGATACAATGACAGAATACGTACATATCTGCCACAACATGTATGCAATGTCCATATGGCTCATACAATGACATAATACGTACATTTCGGTCACAATATGTGTACAATGTCCATATGGCTGATGCAATGGCAGAATACGTTCATATCGGCCATAGCATATATACAATGTCCATATGGCTGATACAATGACAGAATACGTACATATCTGCCACAACATGTATACAATGTCCATGTGGCTGATACAATGACATAATACGTACATTTCGGTCGCAACATGTGTACAATGTCCATATGGCTGATACAATGGCAGAATACGTTCATATCGACCATAGCATATATACAATGTCCATATGGCTGATACAATGACAGAATACGTACATATCGGCCATACCATGTATACAATGTCCATATGGCTGATACAATGACAGAATACGTACATATCAGCCACAACATATATGTATTGTCCATATGGCCGATAAAATGACAAAATACGTACATATCAGCCACAACATGTATGTAATGTCCATATGGCTGATACAATGACAGAATGCGTACATATCGGTCATAGCATATATACAATGTCCATATCGCTGATACAATGACAGAATACGTACATATCGGCCATAGAATGCATACAATGTCCATATGGCTGATACAATGGCAGAATACGTACATATCGGCCACAACATGTATAGAATGTCCGTATGGCCGATACAATGACAGAATACGTACATATCGGCCACAACATGTATACAATGTCCATATGGCTGATACAATGACATAATACGTACATATCGGCCATAGCATGTATGCAATGTCCATATGGCTGATACAATAACAGAATACGTACATATGAGCCACAGCATGTATGTAATATCCAAATGGCTGATACAATGACATAATACGTACATATCAGCCACAACATGTATACAATGTCCATATGGCTGATACAATGACAGAATACGTACATATCGGCCATAGCATGTACACAATGTCCATATGGCTGATGCAATGACAGAATACGTATATCAGCCACAGCAGTGTAATGTCCATGGCCGATACAATGACAGACTACATATCAGCCACAACATGTACAATGTCCTATGGCTGATACAATGACAGAATACGCAATATCGGCCATATGTACAATGTCCATGGCTGATACAATGACAGAATACGTACATATCAGCCACAGCAGTATGTAATGCCAGGCTGATACAATGACAGACGTACTATCTCCACAACATGATGCAATGCCATGGCTGATCAATGACAATCTACTTTGGTCAACATGTACAATGTCCTAATGGTGATAATGGCAGAATACGTTCATATGGCCATAGCTATATACAATGTCCATGGCTGATCAATGACAGTACGTACATCGGCCATAGCATGTCATAGAATACGTAACATATTGGTCAGATACAATGACAGAATACGTATCAGCCACAAACATATGTAATGTCCATATGGCGATACAATGACAGAATACATACATACAGCCACAACATATATGTAATGTCCATATGGCTGATACAATGGCAGAATACGTACATATCTGCCACAAACATATATAATGTCCATATGGCTATACAATGACAAATACGTACATACGGTCATCAACATGTGTACAATGTAACAGTATTGGCTGATACAATGGCAGAATACATTCATATCGACCATCAGCATAGTATACAATGTCATATGGCTGATACAATGACAGATAGGCTGATACAATATATCGGCCACAGCATGTATTCAATATCCATATGGCTGATGCAATCACAGAATACGTACATATCAGCCACAACATGTATACAATGTTCATATGGCTTGCACAGTTGCAGAATACGTACATATCAGCCACAGCATATATATAATGTCCATATGGCTGTTACAATGACTGAATACGTACATACCATCAACAGCTTGTGTATAATATTCATATAACTTGTACATTGACAGAATACGTACATATCAGCAATGTACTGTACATGCGCACAATCCGCCTGCTAGGCTATTTCACATTTCAAAC
>CM055280.1:70856832-70936217 GCA_029237695.1 Conchocele bisecta | reverse complement strand
GGTTCCATATACTTCTGTACACCAGTGAAGATAAACAGAAATAACTAATTAAACACTATGATAGCAATTACCTTCAGGCACAACAACGGGTGTTGTTGTTGAGGGCGTGGTTGTTGTTGTGGTAGGTTGGGTTGTTGTAGTGGTATGGGGGGTTGTTGTAGTTGTGGGCTCGGTTGTTGTAGTTGTGGGCTCGGTTGTTGTAGTTGTGGGCTCGGTTAATGTAGTGGTGGGCGGGGTTGTTGTAGTTGTGGGCTCGGTTGTTGTAGTGGTAGGTGGGGTTGTTGTAGTTGTGGGCTCGGTTGTTGTAGTGGTAGGCGGGGTTGTTGTAGTTGTGGGCTCGGTTGTTGTAGTGGTAGGTGGGGTTGTTGTTGTTGTGGGCGTGGTTGTTGTAGTGGTAGGTGGGGTTGTTGTAGTTGTAGGCGTGGTTGTTGTAGTTGTGGGCGTGGTTCTCGTTGTGGTAGGTGGGGTTGTTGTAGTGGTAGGCGGGGTTGTTGTAGTTGTGGGCGGGGTTGTTGTAGTTGTGGGCGGGGTTTTTGTACTTGTGGGCTCGGTTGTTGAAGTTGAGGGCGGTGTTGTTGTAGTTGTGGGCTCGGTTGTTGTAGTGGTATGCGGGGTTGTTGTAGTTGTGGGCTCGGTTGTTGAAGTGGTAGGCGGGGTTGTTGTAGTTGTGGGTTCGGTTGTTGTAGTGGTAGGTGGGGTTGTTGTAGTTGTGGGCTCGGTTGTTGAAGTGGTAGGCGGGGTTGTTGTAGTTGTGGGTGTGGTTGTTGTAGTGGTAGGAGGGGTTGATGTAGTTGTGGGCTCGGTTGTTGTAGTGGTAGGTGGGGTTGTTGTAGTTGTAGGCGTGGTTGTTGTAGTTGTGGGCGTGGTTGTTGTTGTGGTAGGCGGGGTTGTTGTAGTGGTAGGCGGGGTTGTTGTAGTTGTGGGCGGGGTTGTTGTAGTTGTGGGCGGGGTTTTTGTAGTTGTGGGCTCGGTTGTTGAAGTTGAGGGCGGTGTTGTTGTAGTTGTGGGCTCGGTTGTTGTAGTGGTAGGCGGGGTTCTTGTAGTTGTGGGCTCGGTTGTTGAAGTGGTAGGCGGGGTTGTTGTAGTTGTGGGTTCGGTTGTTGTAGTGGTAGGTGGGGTTGTTGTAGTTGTGAACGTGGTTGTTGTAGTGGTAGGAGGGGTTGTTGTAGTTGTGGGCTCGGTTGTTGTAGTGGTAGGCGGGGTTCTTGTAGTTGTGGGCTCGGTTGTTGTAGTGGTAGGTGGTTGTTGTAGTTGTGGGCTCGGTTGTTGTAGTGGTAGGCGGGTTGTTGTGGTTGTTGGGCTCGGTTGTTGAAGTGGTAGGCGGGGTGTTGTAGTTGTGGGCTCGGTTGTTGTAGTGGTAGGTTGGGTTGTTGTAGTTGTGGGCTCGGTTGTTGTAGTGGTAGGTGGGGTTGTTGTGGTTGTGGGCTCGGTTGTTGAAGTGGTAAGCGGGGTTGTTGTAGTTGTGGGCTCGGTTGTTGTAGTGGTAGGAGGGGTTGTTGTAGTTGTGGGCTCGGTTGTTGTAGTGGTAGGTTGGGTTGTTGTAGTTGTGGGCTCGGTTTTTGTAGTGGTAGGCGGGGTTGTTGTAGTTGTGGGCTCGGTTTTTGTAGTGGTAGGTGGAGTTGTTGTAGTTGTGGGCGTGGTTGTTGTAGTGGTAGGTGGAGTTGTTGTAGTTGTGGGCGTGGTTGTTGTAGTGGTAGGTGGGATTGTTGTAGTTGTGGGCTCGGTTGTTGTAGTTTTGGGTGTGGTTGTTGTTGTGGTAGGCGGGGTTGTTGTAGTGGTAGACGGGGTTGTTGTAGTTGTGTGGGCGGGGTTGTTGTAGTTGTGGGCGGGGTTGTTGTAGTATGTGTTGGTTTTTTTGTTGTTGTGGTCGGTTGTTGAGTGGTAGGCGGGTTGTTGTAGTTGTGGGTTCGGTTGTTGTTAGTGGTACGGTGGTGCTTGTTGTAGTTGTGGGTGGTGTTGTTGTAGTGGTAGTGGGGTGTTGTTGTTGTCGTTTGTTGTAGATATGCGCGCGGTTGTTGTTAGTTGTGGCGTTGTTGTTGTAGTAGTGGGCGTGGTTGTTGTAGTAGTGGGTTCGGTTGTTGTAGTTGTAGGCTCGGGTTGTAGTTGTGTGCGTTGTTGTACTTGTGGGTACGTTGTTATTGTGGGATCGGTTGTTGTAGTTGTAGTTGTGGGCTCGGTTGTTGTAGTGGTAGGCGGGGTTGTTGTAGTTGTGGCCGGGGTTGTTTTATTTGTGGGCTCGGTTGTTGTAGTTGTGGGCGGGGTTGTTGTAGTTGTGGGGTCGGTTGTTGAATATGTGGGCGCGGTTGTTGTAGTTGTGGGCGTGGTTGTTGTAGTAGAGTGCGGGGTTGTTGCAGTTGTGGGCGGTGTTGTTGTAGTTGTGGGCGTGGTTGTTGTAGTTGTGGGCGTGGTTGTTGTAGTTGTAGGCGTGGTTGTTGTAGTAGTGGGCGTGGTTGTTGCAGTTGTGGGCGGGGTTGTTGTAGCTGTGGGCGTGGTTGTTGTAGTTGTAGGCGTGGTTGTTGTAGTGGTGGGAGTGGTTGTTGTCGTGGTAGGCGTGGTTGTTGTAGTGGGCGTGGTTCTTGACGTGGTTGTTGTAGTTGTGTGTGCGGTTGTTGTAGTTGTGTGCGTAGTTGTTGTAGTAATCGGCTCGGTTCTTGTAGTTGTGGCCGTGGTTGTTGTAGTTGTGGGTGTGGTAGTTGTGGTTGTAGGTGTGGTTGTACTGGTGGTCGAGGTCGTGGTAGAGTTACACGAGGCACAGCAGGTCACGGTACGATTCTCTTGGCTATACCCCTCACAGTTAGCCGCACTGCACCACGATTCCCTGTCACCATATTCACAACCTGCAATCGACAGTAAATGACATTGAGTGTCACGTGTACTACAGCGAATATTTGTTGAAGATTCCCAAACTAAACAAACAATAAACAAAGGGAAAACGAAGTGAAAACGATAGTTTTGCACAACATATACATTGAAACGATTATCGTTGTGTGTTTGTACAAGTGGAAACGATATTTAAACAATTTTTTTCTGACGTATGTAATAATTGTAAGTTATTGTTCGCATATTGGATGTTTCAGGAATTAAATGCGAAGGACCGTTAGCAGAGCATGTAGTTCGTTAAAAATGTGTGACTAATAACATACATATAATTAGCCATGTTTATAATGCAGTCGTCCATCCGAGTATTGATTTTTCATTCAGGTTTACGCCGGGGCGGAGTGTAGCGCCAATGAAAGTTACAAGACTCACCAGTTACAGATGATTTCTGCGGAAGACAAGTCCCGCAGCATGAAGCCTCGTACAGATAGCACGACGATATCGAAATGGACAAACATTCTGCATATCTGTCCCCATATTGGCAATCTGCAAATCCAACATAACTAACTGAGAGATGCACAGGCTGATCTGAATATACACTGGTAATACTCATCATAAGCACCATTTCTCCACCAGTCACAGTCACATCCCTCTCTCTCTCTCTCTCTCTCTGCCCTTCACACACTTTAAACAAACCAACTGTTTTTCATACCACAATAAGCGGCACATCTGAATCTACAAGTTTTGTCAATACCACTATACAGGTATGTGGTGTTGAACGGATTGAACGAACTACTGTCTGTTTCACGAAACCTGCGGCAAATTTGGTAAAATATTGATTTTATTACGAAAATTTGATCCAGGTATCCACTGTTCGCACAACTTACTGTCAGGGACTACTGGTCACAGTGACGTCACAGTGACGTCATCTCGCAACACCACATATTGAACATTTGAGATACCATCTGAAACACAGTCACTTTAACCCTTACAGTGATGAATTAAAAAGTGTCGTCTGCTGTTTATTTTTTATTTTCCATTTTTATTATCAAAAACATGCTTTAACAGCACTTTAGAATCAATTCCAATGGAAATTATTCTAAAATGCTGCCAAAACATGTTTTTATTTAGAGAAAATACAAAATAAGAAACAACAGCAGACGACAATTTTCGGTTCCCACCTTCTAAGGGTTAAGTTCTGGAGTTGTGAAAATGTATGTCGGGGCTGTAGGTTGTAGACCTAAGCTACGCGCGTTTTCGGCATGATTTACATGTCTCACCTGTTGTAGAAAGTTGTGTGTAGAACGCAGTAGATTTGTCACAACCGGAAATAAAGTTAATATACGATTGTGCCGATGCTTGCTACGTTGACACAGGTCTGGCTGATGTCCGAGACAATTAGTTAGCCAAACAAAATACAAACCCAACACATTGCAGTTTACGCCGGGACGGAGTGTAGCGCCAATGAAAGTTACAAGACTCACCAGTTACAGATGATTTCTGTGGAAGACAAGTCCCGCAGCAATCAGCCTCGTTCAAATAGCAATCCAATAACGAAATGGACGAACAGAATGCATAGTGGTCCCCATATTGGCAATCTGCAAATCCAACATAATGTGTTGTTGTTTGTTGTTGTTGTTGTTGTTGGTGGTGGTGGTGGTGGTGGTGGTGGTGGTGGTGGTGGTGGTGGTGATGGCGGCGATGGTGGTGGTGTTTATTTTACATTTAATTTAATAGTTCAGCTATACAAACGGCACATCTCCTGTTGATATTTAACATATGTACATGTAAGCATAAGTCAAATCATTAATCACTCCAAAGTCTTTATTCGATGTTAAGTGTGGCTTTGACTACTTTTGACTATTAAAAACATTAAATCTAAAAAAGAAAATAGATAAAAACTAAAATTAAATAATTTTATTTTGTTTTTTTAGTAGAGAAGTGTGGCTTATGGGATTCGTGACTAGTGTAGCTCCTGATCAAATAGCACACGCATGTAGCCTGATAACGATCTACATGTACATTGCTTGTAAACAGTGTGGTGGGTGTTTCATTGATGGAATGGTGAACAGTGCAGATGCTGAGCAGACTGAGAGATGCAAAGGCTGATCTGAATATACAGCCACATATATATGGGCCGCGCTCTGTGAAAACCAGCCTTAATGACAACGTCATGAAAGCCTGAAAATGACGTCGCAAAGTTACGCTTAAATTTACCAACGTCATGTCGAATTTTGACACTTGAAATAGTTGCGTCATTGCAATAAGTTGACGTTGTCCTATGTATAACCGTACGCTTTACTATTTGTGGCTCACAACATTTTAATGATGGATACGCGTAGCAGAATTTTATAGTTGTTTCCATAGTGGTTCAGATAGTTGTCTGTTTTTTCGGTTTCCTTCAAGGAAACACGTAGTGATTTTGTCGATTATTTTTTATAATATATGGACGACTTGTGCCCTGACATTTGAAACTAAATAACCATACAACCGGTAATTGTTAGATAACACCATCACAGAATCAGTATTATGTAACAAATAGTACTGGGCACAGGGCTTAATTCGTTTAATTTACTGTTTCGCCTGTGAAATGTTTCAATTTGGAAATTTTCAGAAAAATAAGCGTATCACAGATGTATAATTATGGTAGTGCCAAAATATACGCGGCTCCTGGCATATCACATCATGGTGACACTGGGCCAAACATGTTTTAGTATTTAGTGTGTTGGTATTGTGTCACATGCATATTTACTGCGTCACAATAATCATGATAATTGTAATACATAATTGTAGCCACCAAGGACGTAGCCTACTGATTTCTATCTGTATCTGCTACCACTTACGTGTACGGTGTCACGTAATATTTAGCTACTTTCAAAAATATCACATTGAATCAGCCGTACGATTGCCGTTTGATAACACTGTAAATATTCTTTAAAATGACTACTTGTAAATATGGTTATATGAATGTATAGTAATTTTACTAGTATATTTGCAATCATTGCAGACACTGATCAGACTACACAGATGCACAGGTCTCCAACATTTACACATCTAAGAAGTCTGACTTTGCCAGATTGTTGTTAATTTTCTTACATTGTACTACATTGTACTAAATAATGCTTTGTTTGTTATCAAATGGCCGTTCTAGTCGGAGGCGTGTAAATAATATAAAGCAAACGCACATGCACACATTATCTAAATTCAAATGAGCCGCTTCGAACAATAGTCGCAGGGTGTGGAACGTCATTTCAACAAAATAAATGTTGTGACGGGACAAATTTAGTGTGTAAATCACTGACTGTGTTATATTGTGCAGCTATGCAAAATACATGTACGTACGCCACGGTGCTTTTCAGGGGCGGATCCAGGATTTCAGGTTAGGGTGTGGGAGGGGGCTGGGGGCTGACTTCTTAATTGAAATAGTTTACTATACTTTCGAACTAGCACCGTTTGTTCGTCGACCAAGCGGAGCTGGGGAGACTGCTAGGTGGGTCCGGCAGTATTCCCTCCGGAATATGTTTGATATTTACACCCCATTTTGCTGCGTTATGGAGCATTTTAGAACACAAATATCTTTACTACTCGCCAAATTTTAGTGGGGGGGGGGCGGGTTTTCAATTATACAACCATGTATGTTACATCTCCACATTTTTCCCGGCAGTGGCGGTGGTGGCCAGTCGAGGGAGTGCGGGGTCAGCGCAGCATTTCCCCATAGACCTGCTACCTGCTAGTACGGGGTACATGTGCATTAGCCCGTCCGCCAGTCATATTGGCTACACAGGAAAATGTTCTTCCCGCTTTCTGAGATGTAACTTTAATTCCGAGAGCCGGGGAATGGACAGTCGATTTTTATTTTGTTTCCGACTACCCTCTAGACCCCATCGGGCGCTGAAGTCATTGATATGTGCAGCCATAGGCCTATCCAAATTCTGGTCATTCATTTCTACAGACATAAAATGCATTTGTTTCAATCACCGATACGACGTCAATTCTGAAATAATTACAATGTATCATTCTGATGACACACTTATATGAATCTATTATGGCGATGCTGGCAAATTACGAAGCCACAGGTCGGCCAATTATAGATTTAAAATCGATAGTTGTGCGTTTGTTTTGTTCACTACATGTACATATCATAGTTTTATTCTGATGAATGTTTGATAGTATACATACTAACACTTGTAGATACATTTAGTGTACTTATCAGCAAATACAGTTTATATCAAGCACAGTCAAAGAGTCTATGAACACTCATTTCTACTGCAGGCTGTTGAGTTGCATTGTACAAACGTCGCCGTTTCAATAACGTCATTTTCTCGATGACGTTACGTTTTTTTTCGTGCGTGATTCACATGGTGCTACAAAAAAGTTACATAAAACATCTCTCTCTCTCTCTCTCTCTCTCTCTCTCTCTCTCTCCTCTCTCTCTCTCTCTCTCTCTCTCGCTCTCTCTGTCTCTCTCTCTCTCTCTTTGCCCTTCACGCACTTTTTGTCAACTGTTTGTCATACGACAATAAGCGCAACAGGCCATGGTTTTATTCCTTGAATATAATGCATGCAGATGCACCACAAACGTGACAACTATGCAATGAAATTTGAAACCTCTCTAAACCGGCTTAGAGAGGTTTCACTGTAAATCAGACATGTGATCATTCTGAGCCATAGTTGTGTGCTATGCGATCACGAATAGACAGTATCACCTGAGATAAATGACCAAGAAACTCATAAAAAATAAAATCACAGGTGTTTTCTTGGTGTTCGATTTAGAGATGTTCCACTGTACATGCATATCTCACCGGATAAACCTGCGTATTGTTGCTCAATGGCGCCACACGTGCCACAGCAGTAGATGTCATATAAGTAGCAGTCTGGGCCAGTATGGTTGCTACACGTATTGTTGGTTTCCCAGACTGGGAGTGGCTGGTCCCCGAACAAACACGTATCTGGAAAGAATAGTGAAAACTAATAGTATATGGCATTGTAAGTAGCAGGCATGCAATTGGTTAATTGCACATCACGTGATGTAAATATTCTACGGTTACGTCCACTTGCAACGTAGCGGGCAATATTAGAGGGAAATTGTTACTGTAAGTATTATACTAACTCCCGAAACTTCCCGAAACGTAATTACGGAAACAACCGAACGCCCTGGTGAACGCAAACTACGTTACCTGATGTTAGTTGCGAACAGTAACTCTGGCAATCTACTCCCGTAGCCTACGGAAGGTACGGGAGTAGATTGCAAAAGTTATTGTTCGCAACTAACTTGACGTTAGTAACTGAAAAAGCTAAATGTCGCCAACAATATTAAATTAGTGAACGTTATATATACGCATGCGCACTATTACTTTCGGCCCAAAAAAAAACAACAACAACAAAAAACACCAGAAAGTGCCACGACAATTTGAAGGATCGAAGATACAACTAAAATTATGGTATATAATATTACATTGCAAGACACCGATGTGTGCAACAATAATCCGACAATTACCTGTCAGGCCGGTTTGTGCCGCCTCCGACGTCACACACTCACCACCGAGACAGATCTGAAACATAATTTCAACCCCAACATGAAGAGGTCATGGGTTAGAAGGGAACTAAGCCCAAAGGGAAATACCCAGAGTGGAAGAAGAGGGCTAAGTCCATTATGGACTTAGCCCTCGTCTTCCACTGTGGGCATTTCCATTAGTCGGGTCGCGAGCCGCCACATCCGGGCACATGACAAATAGTTCATAGATGATGAAACTACAGAACCATTCAAATTTTGCTTCTATTCGAAATGTCAAATGTGAAAAACACAATATTTGAGCCGGTTCATAAATAGAGGATTTTACACGAGTGATGATTTTATATGATAACAAGCTTACTGCTTTCATAAGAAATGAGGCTATCAGTCAACGACTTTAATAAATATCATATTAAATCAACACTATTGTTAGATTACATTTATTGCATAAGCATATCCTCATATATTGAAGCTGTGCTGTGCACAAAACCTGTTTTCTGTAACGGTTTACATTACCCTATAGCCTAGGAGCATTATCATTCGATTCAATGCGCAGGAAAAACACGAGAACAGCGCGTCATCGGCCATCGTGTAGTATACGTCATGATGGTATAACAAACAACGAATCATGGGGCCCGTTTCACTAAACTTCGTACGACTAAAATGTTCGTAAGTTCGAATGTGCCACAGAACACAATGCCGCCATAACAAGAAAACAAAAGCAGACGTCAAACAAAAGCAGACGACAATTGTAAATGGTTTACCTTGCCGTTACCACACGTGGTGCCATCCCAGGCGATTTCGACTGTGTAGTGACCATCGTTACCGGCGGTAGCGCAGAAAAACGTGTTGCACATGGTCGACAAATCTCCCGCATAAACTGCCTGAAATTCAAATAAATCTGCCGCGTAATTACTTCAAATTCAAATAAAACCGTAAAGGTTTAACCCTCTCACCCCTAAGTAACTGGAATGGCTTTTGATATGTTAATTTTGCAACCAATACAATCATCACAAATTGATTGTCAGACGTGTCAATTTATGAAAAGGGGGTGTTTTTGTTCTAAAAAATATGAAAATTCTTAGTGATACGGCTCGTCACGAACCGGCACATCTGAATCTACAAGTTTTGTCAATACCACTATACAGGTCTGTGGTGTTGAATGGATTAAACGAACTACTGTCTGTTTCACGAAACCTGCGGCAAATTTGGTAAATATTGATTTTATTACGAAAATTTCATCAAGGTATCCACTGTTCGCACAACTTACTGTCAGGGACTACTGGTCACAGTGACGTCACAGTGACGTCATCTTGTAACATCACATATTGAACATTTGAGATACCATCTGAGACACAGTCACTTTAACCCTTACAGTGATGTATTAAAAAGTGTCGTCTGCTGTTTATTTTTTATTTTCCATTTTTCTTATCAAAAACATGCTTTAACAGCACTTTAGAATCAATTCCAATGGAAATTATTCTAAAATGCTGCCAAAACATGTTTTTATTTAGAGAAAATACAAAATAAGAAACAACAGCAGACGACAAGTTTCGGTTCTAAGGGTTAAGTTCTGGTGTTGCGAAAATGTATGTCGGGGCTGGGTTGGGCTTGCGATGTGCTAATATTTCGACTGGAATTGAGCTAACTTTCGACTAGTTGGTGGGATATTGTTTGTTCTTATTTTTCATATCTCTGAACTGTGAGGAGCAGGTGCCCGTTTCACTAAGCTTCGTACGACTAAAATGTTCGTAAGAGCAAAATTATGATAGTCTGTAAATTTTACATTAACAGTGTTTTCATGTAAACCATTATTGGATTTAAAGTTATTGAGCATAGGCTAAATATGCAGCCTATGTTCAATAAATGTAAATCCATCAATTGAAATTTACAGACGATCCTAAATTTGCACTTACGAACATTTTAGTCGTACGAAGTTTAGTGAAACGGCCCCCAGATGTCTCTGTCCTTCATGCTGTGGCAGTTGTAGCCCTAAGCTACCCACGTTTTCGGCACGATTTACATGTTATTGTCGCACCTGTTGTAGAAAGTTGTGTGTAGAACGCAGTAGATTTGTCACTACCGGAAATGAAGTAACTTTCTGATAACTTCGGTTATCGATTAAAGTACCCGGATGATAAAGCGGTGAGTAATTTTAATTTAAATGTGAATTAAATTGATATTTTACCCTGTAGAAAAATGAGTCGTCGGCTACGGCTTCCTGACATTGGACATCCGGCGGGTAGATCTGACCAGCCAGGTCGTCGGCATAGGCGGCTAGGGCGCTTGAGTTGTAGCTGCTTGACAGTGACGTCAGACACGCGCTATAAACAGCAGGAGAAAATTAGTTCGTTCAGGGCGTTAGCAATCCAGTCAATGTATTTGTTGTTGCTCTAAGCGGCACACAGTTACAACAACAACAGTTTAGGCAGAAAACATCTGAAAAAAATAAAACAGTAGGTCTAACGGGAAAGTTGACGATTAAAAAGGGGGTGGAGGATTTTCTATATATTTCAGCACGGACCCTACAAGTTGCACGAGTGTGTGCAGAAAATAGGTTTATTAATATTTTCTTTAGTGTGTGGGGCTGGAGAATGTGTATTTATGAAATTATTTTCCAATTTCAGAAACTTCTGCTAGCTCTGCTTGCTCTAGTATCATTGTAAATGCGGGTGCCCATAAAGTGGGTTCGGCAGACATAAACAAAGCGGTAGCGTAAAAGTGAGATGGTTATGACGTCAAAAGTAGCATTTTGTATATGTTATTTGATGTGTATGTGGATATTTGCACGAGTTACGCAGATTTCAATGTTGCGCAACTTTAAGAGAACCCAGTGGCATATATCCACAAACAAATCAAATAATCTATTTATTATACCCGTATTATTCACAATTTATATGCGCCTTAAACATTAGTGATGATTTAGAAGGAACTATTTTCCGACATTTACCAATAAAGTATTAACTCACGTATATAATAAGAAAGCTTACAAGTTGCCGACATTGTCGTCGAAGTAGTCTAGGGTGCATGAAGAAAAAATCCAGTGTTTGATGCGGTTGAAAGCGGGGTCGTCGAATGTAGTTCTTAATATGGCGCCCATTATGTATTCATCCTCGGAACACGTGTTTCCGTCACTGTCGTGGTACGATCCCAGGCTGCAATAAAATATACAATTGCTCTTATATGAATGGTTAGTTAATATCGTATTTATTTCATACATGATCTTACCTAAGTCGTGATTTGGATATCATATTTATTACATATTGTTACATGACTGCCGTAGTTTGACACCGCTCACAGCCGTGTTCAAACGTACAGCGCGTGCTGTTTGACCATGGCTGTAGAAAATTCTCATTCCGGGCCAAGCCAACACCTGCGTAATGCATGTGTTTCATGACGTTAATAGAACGCATCATTACGTCACCAGACCAGTTCACAACGGTCGCATTGAAACTTTGAAATTGATGCGGCTGCATCACGCGACGTGTACTGCGGCCGAAGTACCGAAAGTACTGCATAAATGCTCAAATTGTAGGATATTTCCGACAGAAATGTAACAATAACGTTCGACCATGTTCAAACAGTTCTTCGTACCACGGCAAACGTTTACCCACGGCTGGACATTGTCGAACCTTATATAAATGATCTTGCCTGAGTGGTCACGTGATTTAATATGATATGTATTACATACAGCCTAAACGTATTGGTGTGGATAGTGAAATTGTGTGGATAGTTACTATTTATTTATTTATTTACGTCTCATTAATTGCACAAACGTGCATTACAACCCATTATATATGTACTAATGCTGCAGAATTGCCATTATATGGAATTGCGAGAGACGATATTTGCACATTGTTTATGTAATACAGTAAGAATATTTACACTGTCCTTACATTCATGATGTAAACGCCCATTCAACGTATTGCGTCTATATCCCAGGACATTACATTAGCCCCACGAGACGTCGCGCGACGTTTTTGATTCGTTAAAGTTTGCTTGACGTCATTAAAATACACGACGTTCATCGTCGTTGTCAATAACGTCACGCTATTGACCGACAACGTTGCTTTTCCAGCAATTGCGACAAAATGACTTAAAACAAGGTTATTCTTAATCGTAACGCCATATTTGGTTATTTACATTTTTGAATCTATCAGAAAATGGAGTGTAAATAAGTAATAAAACCATGTGCTGTTGCGTTTACTGTGGTGCATAATACATTTGGTCTGTTGGAGTCCTTTAATCAGACCAAATGAATTGTACACCCCAGTAAAGGCAACATCGCATGGTTTTATACTTATATTTATACGGCATTTTCCGATAGTTTCAAAAATGTAAATAACCAAACATGGCGTTACAATTAAGAATAACCTTGTTTTACGTCATTTTGTAACAATTACTGGAAGAGCAACGTTGCCGGTCAATAGCGGCATGCAGTTATTGAAAACCTCGTGGAATCTATGGACGTAAAACGAACTTTAACCCTTTCAACCCTAAGGAACTGGAATGGACTGTGATATGCTAATGTTCCGACCAATCCAATGGTCACAAAATGATTTTCAGATTCGTCCATTTATGAAAAGGGGGTGTTTTTGTTCTAAGAAATATGAAAATTACTTGCAAAAAGTGCAAATCCTGATGAGACGGCTCGTTACGAGCCGGCTCATCTGGATCTGCACTGTTTGCATAAACCGCTATAGTGGGCTTTCGGGTTCAAAGGGTTAACCAATCAACAGCATGGCGCGACGGCACATGGGCCTAATGTATTGTATTGGGATGTAAACGCAATACGTCCAATGGGCGTTTGCATTTATAGGTGTAAATATAAACAGTTGTAAACGGTATACACGTGACAGACCCAAGGTGTAGGATCACGTGTTTCAGAACGGCTTGAAGTCATGCTTTTTAGATGTGTTTACAGTAGATTCCTTTAATATCTTTCTAATGGAATCACACAGTTTTATGAAATATACCGCAGCAAATGCGGTGCACGTTGCCCTTTATTGAATAAGCGGCTTTATTCTCATAATTCTGTAGTTTTGACGAAGAATCGGTTGCCGTAATTGTAAATACAAACTAGAGCACGTGAATGTAAGAAATACATGGGATTCGATTCTTTGTGAAAGTTATTATAAGTTATTGTAATATCTTTCAGAGCACCAATAAAACACACATGCCATCGTATTTGATGCGCTGCATATCATCAACATCCGTCAGTTTGTTAAGAAGATTTTGAAGAAAATCTACTGTAAAAATGGCGTCACAGATTACGTCAGGTCGGAAAATCGGGTTCGGAAATTACGTGATCCCCCACCTTGAGACCCAAAATGAAAAAAAAATGACTGGGCACGGCTCCAGATTAGGAATTAGTAATAATTATTGAGTATTGTCACTACATCATTTTTTAAGCAATTGGGTATTTCAAAATTTTAATTTGGTAAAATAAAATCACACTACTGTTTACACATCAACAGACAGCAATTATTGAATAGTTTTCTTCGAAATGAAAACATATCTTGGCATTTCATTAGAATTGTCTCCAAGGAGACAATTCTAATGAAATACCAAGATGTGTTTTCTAATATTGTAGCACGTACTTGTGTCCCAGTTCGTGCGCTGCTATGGTTGCCATCTGAGCCCCGAGGCTGAACTCGTTAATTGACACCCGGTCTTGCCCGCACAGCCCTCCGACGTATGCCACACCTACAAAGGGACACGCGACCAAATAATAATACTAAGAACATTGTTCGTCCGCCCGTACGAAGAGGTGATTATCGACCGAACAGGCGAATAAACGTGCTCTAAGTAAAATATCCCACTAATGCACGAGTGATGGGGTCTTTCCGCTAAACAAACAAGTCAGTGTAGCGAATAAACAGGTTTCAATGTACTTATGTAATAAATATAATCGAACATTTGTGATGATTTAATATGGTCTTTATTAAACTAGTTGACTCAGTTCATATCAATATATTATTAAATCATGATGCATGTAAGATTCTCTATTTATATTACGACATGACCCATGTAAGTTCCTATATTTATATTACTACATGAACCAAGTAAGTTCCTATATTTATATTACATCATGATCCATGTAAGTTCCTATATTTATATTACACCATGATCCATGTAAGTTCCTATATTTATATTACATCATGACCCATGTAAGTTCCTATATTTATATTACTACATGAACCAAGTAAGTTCCTATATTTATATTACATCATGACCCATGTAAGTTCCTATATTTATATTACTACATGAACCAAGTAAGTTCCTATATTTATATTACATCATGATCCATGTAAGTTCCTATATTTATATTACACCATGATCCATGTAAGTTCCTATATTTATATTACATCATGATCCATGTAAGTTCCTATTTATATTACATCATGACCCATGTAAGTTCCTATATTTACTATACATAATGGTCCATATAAGTTCCACCCATATATTTATATTACGCTATGACCCATGTAAGTTCCTATATTTGCCTATTCACCATTGCTCCATGTATGTTTCCTATATTTATTATACATCATGATCCATGTAAGTTCCTATTTATTTATTATATCATTCCTTGATCCATGTAAGTTCGTATATTTATGAGGTACATCATGACCAACATGTACAGTTCCGATACCTATTTATATCACCATCCATGTAAGTTCTATTATTTATATTACATCATGACCCATGTAAGTCCGTATATTTATATACGACCATGACATGTAAGTTCCTATGTTTATATTACACCATGACCCCATGAGTTCCTATTATCATACCCGACCAGATATGTTAAAGTTCCTATTGTATATACCCGAAGCCATGTTTAATTCGATACATGATTCCGCCATGACATGTAAGTTCCTTTGTTTATATTCGACATGACCCAGAAAGTTCCTATTTATTTATTACGACATGACCAGTAAGTTCCTATGTTTATATTAGACAGACCCTGTAGTTCCTTTATTTATATTAGCATGCCCTGTAAGTTCCTATGTTTATATTTACAAACCATGAAAGTTCATGTTAGTTCCTTAAATATCTATATATTATTTGACCCCTGAGATGTTTTATATTACCGACCCTTGACAATATAGTAATTTATATTGTATAATCCGACCATGACCCATGTCCAAGTTCCTATTATATCATGTAACGACATGACCCAGTAAGTTCCTATGTATTTTATACCCAACCATTTTGACCCATGTAAGATTACTATGTATATTAACATTACCACATGTACCATGTATGTATCCTTTATACCGACTGACCATGTTAGTTCCTATATGTTTTATATTACGGCCCAAGACATGTAGTACATGACCATATGTAAGATCACCTATTTTATCCCACCATGACATGTCATATTAAGTGGTTCCTATTATTTATATTAACACCCGAAGAACCCAATGTAAGGAATTCCCATATTTATATTCCGTCATGAAACACCCATGTGAAGTTCTTTGTTTTATTATTACCCGAACCTTATTGGGGACCCATTTAAAAAGATTCCATAATTTAATTATTGCCGAAACATTGAACCCATGTAAAAGATTCCATATTTATGCGACATGGACCATGTTAAGATTCCCAATATTTTATATTGTTCGACATGACCAAAATGTAATATCCTATGTTTATATTGCGACATGACCCATGTAAGATCCAATATTTTTATTACGACATGACCCATGTAAGATCCTATATTTATATTACGACATGACCCATGTAAGTTCATATATTTATATTACGACATGACCCATGTAAGTTCCTATATTTATATTACGACATGACCCATGTAAGTTCCTATATTCATATTACACCATGATCCATGTAAGTTCCTATATTTAGATTACATCATGACCCATGTAAGGTCCTATATTTATATTAAGACATGACAAATGAAAGTTCCTATATTAATATTACGACATGACACATGTAAGTTCCTATATTTATATTACGACATTACCCATGCAAGTTCCTATATTCATATTACATCATGATTCATGTAAGTTCCTATATTTATATTACATCATGACCCATGTAAGTTCCTACATTTATATTAAACCATGACCCATGTAAGAAATCCTATATTTCAATTACGACATGACCCATGTAAGTTCCTATATTTATATAACATCATGACCCATGTAAGTTCCTATATTTATATCACGACATGACCCATGTAAGATCCTATATTTCAATTACGACATGATACATGTAAGTTCCTAAATTTATACTAAGTCATGACTCATGTAAGTTTCTATATTTATATTACATCATGACCCATGTAAGTTCCTATATTTATGTTACACCAAGACCCATGTAAGTTCCTATGTTTATATTACGACATGACCCATGTAAGTTCCTATATCTATATTACATCATGACCCATGTATGTTCCAATATTTAAATTACATCATGACCCATGTAAGGTCCTATATTTCAATTACGACATGACCCATGTAAGTTCTTATTTTTATATTACATCATGACTCATGTAAGACCCACTATTTATATTAAATCATGACCCATGTAAGTCCCTATGTTTATATTACATCATGACCCATGTATGTTCCAATATTTAAATTACATCATGACCCATGTAAGTTCCTATATTCCAATTACGACATGACCCATGTAAGTTCTTATTTTTATATTACATCATGTCTCATGTAAGATCCAATAATTATATTAAATCATGACCCATGTATGTTCCTATATTACGACATGACCCATGTAAGTTCCTATATTTATATCACATCATGACCAATGTAATTTCCTATATTTATATTACCACATGACCCATGTAAGTTCCTATGTTTATATTACGAAATGACCCATGTAAGTTCCTATATTTATATTGCCACATGACCCATGTAAGTTCCGATGTTTATATCACATCATGACCGATGTAATATCCTATATTTATATTACAACATGACCCATGTAAGTTCCTATATTTATATTACATCATGACCCATGTTAGTTCCGATCTTTCAATTACGCAATTACGACATGACCCATGTCAGTTCCTATATTTATATTACGACATGACCCATGTAAGTTCCTATGTTTATATCACATCATGACCCATGTAAGATCCTATATTTATATTACGACATGACCCATGTAAGTTCCTATATATACTTCATGACCCATGTAAATTCCTATATTTCAATTACGACATGATCCATGTAAGTTCCTATATTTCAATTACAACATGACCCATGTAAGTTCCTATATTTATATTACATCATGACTCATGTAAGATCCCATATTTATATTACATCATGACCCATGTAAGTTCCTATATTTATATCACATCATGTCCCATGTAAGTTCCTATATTTCAATTACGACATGACCCATGTAAGTTCCTATATTTATATTACATCATGACTCATGTAAGATCCTATATTTATATTACATCATGACCCATGTATGTTCCAATATTTAAATTACATCATGACCCATGTAAGTTCCTATATTTCAATTACGACATGACCCATGTAAGTTCCTATATTTCAATTACGACATGACCCATGTAAGTTCTTATTTTTATATTACATCATGACTCATGTAAGATCCAATATTTATATTAAAATCATGACCCATATAAGTTCCTATGTATTTATATTACGACATGACCCATGTAAGTTTCTATATATATCACATCATGTCCATGTATGTTCCTATGTTTTATATTTACGACATGACCCATGTAAGTTCTATATTTATATTACATCATGACCCATGTAAGTTCCTATATTTATATTACCACATGAACCCCATGTAAGTTCTTATGTTTATATTACGACATGACCCATGTAAGTTCCTATATCTATATTACATCATGACCCATGTATGTTCCAATATTTAAATTACATCATGACCCATGAAAGGTCCTATATTTCAATTACGACATGACCCATGTAAGTTCTTATTTTTTATATTACATCATGACTCATGAAAATTTATATTAAACATGACCCAATGTAAGTCCCTAGTATATACATCTACCCATGTAATGTTCCAAATTATATACCCATGTAAGTTCGATGTTATATCACCACATGACCCAGTATGTTCCTAATTTAAATTTCAATTCATGACCCCATTGTAAGTTTCCTTATATTTCATTACGACATGACCATGTAAGTTCTTATTTATTTTTATATACATCATGAATTTCTATGTTTAATTAATTTCCATATATTGTATTTTATACCACATGACCCATGTATGTTCCTATGTTTATTTAGTACGACATGACCATGTAAGTTCCTATATTTATATTACACATGACCATGTAAAGTTTTATTTCCGGAGTATATTTTCACATCATGACCCATGTAAGATCCAATATTTATATTAACGACATGACCCATGTAAGTCTCTAATATTTATATTACAAATCATGACCCATGTAAGTTCCGATCTTTCATACCCGCAAATACATCATGACCCATGTAAGTTCCTATTATTTATATTACGACATGACCCATGTAAGTTCTTATATATATACATCATCAAACCCATGTAAGATCCTATATTTAAATTACGACATGACCCATTGTTAGTTCCTTTCTATTTATTTATGACATCAGACATGTTAAATTTCCTATTTATCAATTACGACATGACCCATGTAAGTTCCTAGGTTTTATATTACAAACATGACCCATGTAAGTTCCTATATTTATATTACAAGTTCATGACAACCCATGTAAGATCCTATATTTATATTACATCAGACCCATGTAAGTTTGCTTTAATTAATTTATATCACATTACGACATGACCCATGTAAGTTCCTATATGTTTAATTACAAACATGACCCATGTTAAGATTCCTATATTTTATTTACATCATGACTCATTATGATCCCATATATATTTTAACATCATGACCCATGTAAGTTCCTATATTTATATCAACATCATGTCCACAGTTCCTTTATTATTTCAATTACGACATGACCCATGTATGTTCCTATTTATTTATATACATCATGACCTCCATGTAAGATGCCTAATATTTTATTATTTACATCATGACCCATGTATGTCCCAATATTATATTACATCATGACCCATGAAAGTTCCTTATATTTCAATACACATGACCCATGTAAGTTCCTATTTCAATTACGAACATGACCCATGTAAGTTCCTATATTTATATTACATCATGATACCCATGTAAGAATTCCCTATATATATACATCATGACACCCATGTAATATTCCAATATTTATATTACATCATGACCCATGTAAGTTCCTATGTTTATATTACATCAGACATGTAAAGTTCCTATATAAATTTACACATGACCCATGTAAGTTCTATATTTATATGACATCATGTAAGATCCAATTTTTATGTATTCATTTTTACCATTTATGTCTATAATATATTACGACATGACCCATGTAAGTTCCTATTTTATATATCCCCACATCATATTCCCACGTATGTTCCTATTTATATTTCGACATACCCATGTAAGTTCCTATTTATATTACATCTGACCCCTGAAGTTATCTTTATTTATATTACCACATGACCCATGTAAGTTCTTCTGTTTATATTACGACATTACCCATGTAAGTTCCTATATTTATATTACATCATGACTCATGTAAGATCCTATATTTATATTACATCATGACCCATGGAAGATCCAATATTTATACTACGACATGACCCATGTAAGTTCCTATATTTATATTACATCATATTACGACATTACCCATGTAAGTTCCTATATTTATATTACATCATGACTCATGTAAGTTCCTATATTTATATTACGACATGACCCATGTAAGATCCTATATTTATATTACGACATGACCCATGTAAGTTCCTATATTTATATTACGACATGACCCATGAATGTTCCTATATTTATATTACGACATGACCCATGTAAGTTCCTATATATTACGACATGACCCATGTAAGTTCCTATATTTATATTACGACATGACCCATGTAAGTTCCAATATTTATATTACAACATGACCCAAGTGAGATCCTATATTTATATTACGACATGACCCATGTAAGTTCATATCTTTATATTACGACATGACCCATGTAAGTTCCTATATTTATATTACATCATGACCCATGTAAGTTCCTATATTTATATTACACCATGACCAATGTAAGTTCCTATGTTTATATTACGACATGACCCATGTACGTTCTTATATTTATATTACGACATGACCCATGTAAGTTCCTATATTTACATTACGACATGACCCATGTAAGTTCCTATATATATATAACACCATGACCCATGTAAGATCCTATATTTAGATTCCATCATGACCCATGTAAGGTCCTATATTTATATTACGACATGACCCATGAAAGTTCCTATATTAATATTACGACATGACCCATGCAAGTTCCTATATTTATATTACACCGTGACCCATGAAAGATCCCATATTTATATTGCGACATGACCCATGTAAGATCCTATATTTTTATTACGAAATGACCCATGTAAGATCCTATATTTATATCACGACATGACCCATGTAAGTTCTTATATTTATATTACGACATGACCCATGTAAGTTCCTATATTTATATTACGACATGACCCATGTAAGTTCCTATATTTATATTACAACATGACCGATGTAAGATCCTATATTTATATTACGACCTGACCCATGTAAGTTCCCAAGTTTATATTACGACATGACCCATGCAAGTTCCTATATTCAGATTACACCATGATCCATGTAAGTTCCTATATTTATATTACATCATGACCCATCTAAGGTCCTATATTTATATTAAGACATGACAAATGAAAGTTCCTATATTAATATTACGACATGACCCATGTAAGTTCCTATATTTATATTACGACATGACCCATGCAAGTTCCTATATTCATATTACATCATGATCCATGTAAGTTCCTATATTTATATTACATCATGACCCATGTAAGATCCTACATTTATATTAAACCATGACCCATGTAAGAAATCCTTTTTTTTCAATTACGACATGACCCATGTAAGTTCCTATATTTATATAACATCATGACCCATGTAAGTTCCTATATTTTTATCACGACATGACCCATGTAAGATCCTATATTTCAATTACGACATGATACATGTAAGTTCCTAAATTAATACTAAATCATGACTCATGTAAGTTTCTATATTTATATTACATCATGACCCATGTAAGTTCCTATATTTATGTCACACCAAGACCCATGTAAGTTCCTATGTTTATATTACGACATGACCCATGTAAGTTCCTATATCTATATTACATCATGACCCATGTATGTTCCAATATTTAAATTACAAATCATGACCCATGTAAGGTCCTATATTTCAATTACGACATGACCCATGTAAGTTCTTATTTTTATATTACATCATGACTCATGTAAGACCCACTATTTATATTAAATCATGACCCATGTAAGTCCCTATGTTTATATTACATCATGACCCATGTATGTTCCAATATTTAAATTACATCATGACCCATGTAAGTTCCTATATTTCAATTACGACATGACCCATGTAAGTTCTTATTTTTATATTACATCATGTCTCATGTAAGATCCAATAATTATATTAAATCATGACCCATGTATGTTCCTATGTTTATATTACGACATGACCATGTAAGTTCCTATATTTATATTACATCATGACCAATGTAATTTCCTATATTTATATTACCACATGACCCATGTAAGTTCCTATGTTTATATTACGACATGACCCATGTAAGTTCCTATATTTATATTACCACATGACCCATGTAAGTTCCGATGTTTATATCACATCATAACCCATGTAAGATCCTATATTTATATTACGACATGTCCCATGTAAGTTCCTATATTTATATTACATCATGACCCATGTAAGTTCCGATCTTTCAATTACGCAATTACGACATGACCCATGTCAGTTCCTATATTTATATTACGACATGACCCATGTAAGTTCATATGTTTATATCAAATCATGACCCATGTAAGATCCTATATTTATATTACGACATGACCCATGTAAGTTCCTATATTTATATTACATCATGACCCATGTAAATTCCTATATTTCAATTACGACATGACCCATGTAAGTTCCTATATTTCAATTACAACATGACCCATGTAAGTTCCTATATTTATATTACATCATGACTCATGTAAGATCCCATATTTATATTACATCATGACCCATGTAAGTTCCTATATTTATATCACATCATGTCCCATGTAAGTTCCTATATTTCAATTACGACATGACCCATGTAAGTTCCTATATCTATATTAAATCATGACTCATGTAAGATCCTATATTTATATTACATCATGACCCATGTATGTTCCAATATTTAAATTACATCATGACCCATGAAAGTTCCTATATTTCAATTACGACATGACCCATGTAAGTTCCTATATTTCAATTACTACATGACCCATGTAAGTTCTTATTTTTATATTACATCATGACTCATGTAAGATCCAATATTTATATTAAATCATGACCCATGTAAGTTCCTATGTTTATATTACGACATGACCCATGTAAGTTTCTATATTTATATCACATCATGTCCCATGTATGTTCCTATGTTTATATTACGAAATGACCCATGTAAGTTCCTATATTTATATTACATCATGACCCATGTAAGTTCCTATATTTATATTACCACATGACCCATGTAAGTTCCTATGTTTATATTACGACATGACCCATGTAAGTTCCTATATTTATATTACATCATATTACGACATTACCCATGTAAGTTCCTATATTTATATTACATCATGACTCATGTAAGTTCCTATATTTATATTACGACATGACCCATGTAAGATCCTATATTTATATTACCACATGACCCATGTAAGTTCCTATATTTATATTACGACATGACCCATGTAAGTTCCTATGTTTATATTACGAAATGACACATGTAAGTTCCTATATTTATATTACGACATGACACATGTAAGTTCCTATGTTTATATTACGACATGACCCATGTAAGTTCCTATATTTATATTACATCAAGACAAATGTTTGTTACTATGTTTAGATTTCACCATGACCCATGTAATATCCTATATATATATTACGACATGACCCATATAAGTACCTATGTTTATATTACACCATGACCCATGTAATATCCGATATTTATATTACGACATGACCCATATAAGTTCCTATGTTTATATTACACCATGACCCATGTAAGTTCCTATATTTATATTACATCATGACCCATGTAAGTTCCTATATTTATATTACGACATGACCCATGTAAGTTCCTATGTTTATATTACGACATGACCCATGTAAGTTCCTATATTTATATTACATCATGACCCATGTAAGTTCCTATATTTGCATTACACCATGACTCATGTAAGTTCTTATATTGATAATAAATGACCCATGTAAGTTCCTATGTTTATATTACGACATAACCCAAGGAAGTTCCTATATTTATATTACACCGTGACCCATGTAAGATCCCATATTTATATTGCCACATGACCCATGTAAGTTCCTATATTTATATTACGACATGACCCATGTAAGTTCCTATATTTATATTACGACATGACCCATGTAAGTTCCTATGTTTATATTACACCATGACCCATGTAAGTTCCTATATTTATATTACATCATGACCCATGTAAGTTCCTATATTTATATAACGACATGACACATGTAAGTTCCTATGTTTATATTACGACATGACACATGTAAGTTCCTATATTTATATTACATCATGACCCATGTAAGTTCCTATATTTATATTACGACATCACCCATGTAAGTTCCTATGTTTATATTACGACATGACCCATGTAAGTTCCAATATTTATATTACATCATGGCCCATGTAAGTTCCTATATTTATATTACACCATGACTCATGTAAGTTCTTATATTGATAATACATCATGACCCATGTAAGTTCCTATGTTTATATTACGACATGACCCATACAAGTTCCTATATTTATTTTACACGTGACCCATGTAAGATCCATATTTATATTGCGATGACCCATGTAAGATCCAATTTTTTTATTACGACATGACCCATGTAAGATCCTATATTTATTTTCGACTGACCCATGTAATTCCTATATTTATATTACGACATGACCCATGTAAGTTCCTATTTATATTACGACATGACATGTAGTTCCTTATTTTTATTTCAACTGACCCATGTAAGTTCCTATGTTTATATTAGACATGACCATGTCGTTCCTATTTATATTACGACATGAAACCATGTAAGTCTATATTTATATTACGACATGACCCTGTAAGTTCCTATATTTATATTACGCATGAACCATGTTACGTCCCTAATATTTATATTACGACCATGACCCATGTAAGTTCTATAGTTTATATTACGACATGACCCATACAAGTTCCTATATTTATATTACACCGTGACCCATGTAAGATCCCATATTTATATTGCGACATGACCATGTAACCCGATCCAAATATTTTTATACGACTTGGACCCATGTAAGATCCTATATTTATATTACGAAACCTTGACCCATGTAAGTTCCATATTTATATTACGACATGACCCATGTAAGTTCCTATATATATATTACGACATGACCCATGTAAGTTCCTATATTTATATTACAACATGACCCATGTAAGTTCCTATGTTTATATTACGACATGACCCATGTACGTTCCTATATTTATTATTACGACATGAACCATTGTAATGTTTCCTATATTTATATTACGACATGACCCCTGTAAGTTCCAATTTATTTATATTACGACATGACCCATGTAAGTTTCCTATATTTATATTACGACATGACCCATGTAAGTTCCTATATTTATATTACAACATGACCAAAGTGAGATCCTATATTTATATTACGACATGACACATGTAAGATCCTATGTTTATATTAACGACAAGACCCCCCCCCCCCCCCCCCCCCCATATAAGTTCCTATTTATATCACACCGTGACCCATGTAAGGTCCCATATTTATATTGCGACATGACCCATGTAAGATCCAATATTTTTATTACGACATGACCCATGTAAGATCCTATATTTATATTACGACATGACCCATGTAAGTTCCTATATTTATATTACGACATGGCCCATGTAAGTTCCTATATTTATATTACGACATGACCCATGTAAGTTCCTATATTTATATTACAACATGACCCATGTAAGTTCCTATGTTTATATTACGACATGACCCATGTACGTTCCTATATTTATATTACGACATGACCCATGTAATTTCCTATATTTATGTTACGACATGACCCATGTAAGTTCCTATATTTATATTACGACATGACCCATGTAAGTTCCTATATTTATATTACAACATGACCAAAGTGAGATCCTATATTTATATTACGACATGACCCATGTAAGTTCATATCTTTATATTACGACATGACCCATGTAAGTTCCTATATTTATATTACATCATGACCCATGTAAGTTCCTATATTTATATTACACCATGACCCATGTAAGTTCCTATGTTTATATTACGACATGACCCATGTACGTTCCTATATTTATATGACGACATGACCCATGTAAGTTCGTATATTTATATTACGACAAGACTCATGTAAGATCCTATATTTACATTACGACATGACCCATGTAAGTTCCTATATATATATATAACACCATGACACATGTAAGATCCTATATTTAGATTCCATCATGACCCATGTAAGGTCCTATATTTATATTACGACATGACCCATGAAAGTTCCTATATTAATATTACGACATGACCCATGCAAGTTCCTATATTTATATTACACCGTGACCCATGAAAGATCCCATATTTATATTGCGACATGACCCATGTAAGATCCTATATTTTTATTACGACATGACCCATGTAAGACCCTATATTTATATTACGACATGACCCATGTAAGTTCTTATATTTATATTACGACATGACCCATGTAAGTTCCTATATTTATATTACGACATGACCCATGTAAGTTCCTATATTTATATTACAACATGACCGATGTAAGATCCTATATTTATATTACGACCTGACCAATGTAAGTTCCTATGTTTATATTACGACATGACCCATGTCAGTTCCTATATTTACATTACATCATGACCCATGTAAGTTCCTATGTTTATATTACGACATGACCCATGTATGTTCCTATATTTATATTACACCATGACCCATGTAAGATCCTATATTTATATTACGACATGACACATGTAAGATCCTATGTTTATATTACGACATGACCCATGTAAGTTCCCATATTTACATTACACCATGACCCATGTAGGATCCTATGTTTATATTACGACATGACCCATGTAAGTTCCTATATTTATATTACACCATGACCCATGTAAGTTCCTATATTTATATTACATCATGAACCATGTAGGTTCCTATGTTTATATTACACCATGACCCATGTAAGTTCCTATGTTTATATTACACGATGACCCATGTAATATCCTATATTGATATTACGACATGACCCATGTAAGTTCCTATGTTTATATTACGACATGATCCATGTAAGTTCCTATATTTATATTACGACATGACTCATGTAAGATCCTATATTTATATTACGACATGACCCATGTAAGTTCCTATATTTATATTACGACATGACCCATGCAAGTTCCTATATTCATATTACACCATGATCCATGTAAGTTCCTATATTTAGATTACATCATGACCCATGTAAGGTCCTATATTTATATTAAGACATGACAAATGAAAGTTTCTATATTAATATTACGACATGACCCATGTAAGTTCCTATATTTATATTACGACATGACCCATGCAAGTTCCTATGTTCGTATTACATCATGATCCATGTAAGTTCCTATATTTATATTACATCATGACCCATGTAAGTTCCTACATTTATATTAAACCATGACCCATGTAAGAAATCCTATATTTCAATTACGACATGACCCATGTAAGTTCCTTACCTATTTATATAACATCATGACCCATGTAAGTTCCTATATTTATATCACGACATGACCCATGTAAGATCCTATATTTCAATTACGACATGATACATGTAAGTTCCTAAATTTATACTAAATCATGACTCATGTAAGTTTCTATTTATATTACATCATGACCCATGTAAGTTCCTATATTTATGTTACACCAAGACCCATGTAAGTTCCTATGTTTATATTACGACATGACCCATGTAAGTTCCTATATCTATATTACATCATGACCCATGTATGTTCCAATATTTAAATTACATCATGACCCATGTAAGGTCCTATATTTCAATTACGACATGACCCATGTAAGTTCTTATTATATTACATCATGACTCATGTAAGACCCAATATTTATATTAAATCATGACCCATGTAAGTCCCTATGTTTATATTACATCATGACCCATGTATGTTCCAATATTTAAATTACATCATGACCCATGTAAGTTTCTATATTTCAATTACGACATGACCCATGTAAGTTCTTATTTTTATATTACATCATGTCTCATGTAAGATCCAATAATTATATTAAATCATGACCCATGTATGTTCCTATGTTTATATTACGACATGATCCATGTAAGTTCCTATATTTATATTACATCATGACCAATGTAATTTCCTATATTTATATTTCCACATGACCCATGTAAGTTCCTATGTTTATTTTACGACATGACCCATGTAGGTTCCTATATTTATATTACCACATGACCCACGTAAGTTCCGATGTTTATATCACATCATGACCCATGTAAGATCCTATATTTATATTACGACATGACCCATGTAAGTTCCTTTATTTATATTACATCATGACCCATGTAAGTTCCGATCTTTCAATTACGCAATTACGACATGACCCATGTCAGTTCCTATATTTATATTACAACATGACCCATGTAAGTTCCTATGTTTATATCACATCATGACCCATGTAAGATCCTATATTTATATTACGACATGACCCATGTAAGTTACTATATTTATATTACATCATGACCCATGTAAATTCCTATATTTCAATTACGACATGACCCATGTAATTTCCTATATTTCAATTACAACATGACCCATGTAAGTTCCTATATTTATATTACATCATGACCCATGTAAGTTCCTATATTTATATCACATCATGTCCCATGTAAGTTCCTATATTTCAATTACGACATGACCCATGTAAGTTCCTATATTTATATTACATCATGACTCACGTAAGATCCTATATTTATATTACATCATGACCCATGTATGTTCCAATATTTAAATTACATCATGACCCATGTAAGTTCCTATATTTCAATTACGACATGACCCATGTAAGTTCCTATATTTACATTACATCATGACTCATGTAAGATCCTATATTTATATTACATCATGACCCATGTAAGTTGCTATGTTTATATTACGACATGACCCATGTAAATTCCTATATTTATATTACATCATGACCCATGTAAGTTCCTATGTTTATATTACGACATGACCCATGTAAGTTTCTATGTTTATATTACGACATGACCCATGTAAGGTTCTATATTTATATTACATCAGGACCCATGTAACATCCTATATTTATATCACATCATGACCCTTGTAAGATCCTCTAGTTATATTACATCATGTCCCATGTAAGAATCCTATATTTATATTACATCATGTCCCATGTAAGATCCTCTGTTTATATTGCATCATGACCCATGTTAGATTCTCTATTTATAATGCATCACGACCCATGTAAGATCCTCTACATTACGTACCTAATACTCCGTTGCTGCCGTCAGCCGTCAGGTCGTATCTGTAATCAATGGATATTGGTTTATTTCCTGACACATCCACAGGTGACAGAGTCAGACATATGACAACAGATCGGTCCCTACTGAAGCAAATGCATATACTATATTATTTTAATAGGCAGTTGGTTTCTACAAAAGTGTTTTGTTCCAATCCTCTTACACTGCTTGTATATCCAAAATTGATGTAAATTATAATTGAATAACACATATTTATACCAATTGCCTATTAAATATTTCATTACCCCACCACCTGTTTTCTTACAGTACAGTACGTGTATACATATATACTGCACGACAACTGGTGGGGGGGGGGGGGGGAGTGGGATTTTAATTGATATGTTTATGTTGGTCATAGGTCTTTTGCCTGTGACATATTAGCTACAAATTTCAAGTTGTGTATAATAGAAGTATAGCCAAACTCAGTAATACAATGGTTAGGCTCTACGCAATATGAACAAGTCTTATTAAATTGCAATTCGTCCAATTAAACAAAATAATGAGGATGGTTTTTTACTCGATCTACTTGTAATTGAACAGTTTACATATGTATTAATTACTTAAATTAGGTGAGACTCGACAGTTCCTCAGACATGTAGATGCGGATTAAAGAGTAGTTGCTTCAGAAATCTTAATACATTTCTAAATACACCGGCATCTTCGACGCCATTATTGTAAGACTTACCCTGTGAACGACATAGCGTGGTCAAACCCCGAGAGACTAGACTGTGACACGACCCTGGATGGCGGCCATCTTGGACGCCATTATTGTAAGACTTACCCTGTGAACAACATAGCGTGGTCCAACCCCGGTAGACTAGACAGTGACACGACCCTGGATGGCGGCCATCATGGAAGCCATTACTGTAAGCCTTACCCTGTGAACAACATAGCGTGATCAAACCCCGGCAAACTAGAATGTGACACGACCCTGGAAGGCGGCCATATTGGACGCCATTATTGAGAGACTTACCCTGTGAACAACATAGCGTGGTCAAACCCCGAGAGACTAGACTGTGACACGACCCTGGATGGCGGCCATCTTGGACGCCATGATTGTAAGCCTTACCCTGTGAACAACATAGCGTGACCCAGGCAAACTAGACTGTGACACGACCCTGGAAGGCGGCCATCTTGGACGCCATTATTGTCCGACTCACCCTGTGAACAACATAGCGTGGCCAAACTCCGGCAAACTAGACTGTGACACGACCCTGGAAGACGACCATATTGGACGCCATTATTGAGAGACTTACCCTGTGAACAACATAGCGTGGTCAAACCCCGAGAGACTAGACTGTAACACGACCCTGGATGGCGGCCATTTTGGACGCCATTACTGTAAGCCTTACCCTGTGAACAACATAGCGTGGTCAAACCCCGGCAAACTGGATGGTGAAACGACCCTGGATGGCGGCCATCTTGGACGCCATGATTGTAAGCCTTACCCTGTGAACAACATAGCGTGACCCAGTCAAACTAGACTGTGACACGACCCTGGAAGGCGGCCATCTTGGACGACATTATTGTCCGACTCACCCTGTGAACAACATAGCGTGGTCAAACCCCGGCAAACTAGACTATGACACGACCCTGGAAGACGGACATCTTGGACGCCATTATTGAGAGACTTACCCTGTGAACGACATAGCGTGGTCAAACCCCGAGAGACTAGACTGTAACACGACCCTGGATGGCGGCCATCTTGGACTCCATTACTGTAAGCCTTACCCTGTGAACAACATAGCGTGGTCAAACCCCGGCAAACTAGACTATGACACGGCCCTGGAAGACGGACATCTTGGACGCCATTATTGAGAGACTTACCCTGTGAACGACATAGCGTGGTCAAACCCCGAGAGACTAGACTGTAACACGACCCTGGATGGCGGCCATCTTGGACGCCATTACTGTAAACCTTACCCTGTGAACAACATAGCGTGGTCAAGCCGCGGCAGACTAGACTGTGACACGACCCTGGATGGCGGCCATCTTGGACGCCATTATTGTAAGACTCACCCTGTGAACAACATAGCGTGATCCAGCCCCGGCAGACTAGGCTGTGACACGACCCTGGAAGTCGGCCATCTCGGACGCCATTATTGTAAGCCTTACCCTGTGAACAACATGTCGTGGTCAAACCCCGGCAAACTAGACTGTGACACGACACTGGAAGGCGGCCATCTTGGACGCCATTATTGTAAGCCTTACCCTGTGAACAACATGTCGTGGTCAAACCCCGGCAGACTAGACTGTGACACGACCCTGGAAGGCGGCCATCTTGGACGCCATTATTGAGAGACTTACCCTGTGAACAACATAGCGTGGTCCAACCCGGCAGACTAGACTGTGACACGACCCTGGAAGGCGGCCATCTTGGACGCCATTATTGAGAGACTTACCCTGTGAACAACATAGCGTGGTCAAACCCCGGCAGACTAGACTGTGACACGACCCTGGAAGGCGGCCATCTTGGACGCCATTATTGAGAGACTTACCCTGTGAACAACATAGCGTGGTCAAACCCCGGCAGACTAGACTGTGACACGACCCTGGAAGACGACCATATTGGACGCCATTATTGCGAGACTTACCCTGTGAAACAACATAGCGTGGTCCAACCCCGGCAAACTAGACTGTGACACGACCCTGGAAGGCGGCCATCTTGGACGCAATTATTGCGAGACTTACCCTGTGAACAACATAGCGTGGTCAAACCCCGGCAGACTGGACGTTGACTCGACCCATTCCCGGAATGCAACCAACCCGTCTACGGCATCGATCTGGGTCGGCGTGAATCTTGTATCTTTGATAGTTTCCGTCCAGGGGGCGCCTTCTGGCTCCTAAGTCGCGAAGAAAATGTGAAATGCTGTGATCAGTTGTTTTGATTTATAGGTTAGTTATTTCTCCATGATACTGCTGCATGAGAATCGATCCATAGATGCATCACGGTTTGTCCGCATGTACGGGGATATAATCCGCGATCTTTAGCGTGTGGACTATCGACCGCACAGGCGGAGAACCGTGCTGTATGTTATTTTGTTCACACCCCCACCGCTCACACATACTCATACTATATACATAGGTTATTTAATGTGTAAGTGGATATATGCAAGAGTTATGCACGCAGCGTTATACCATGTGAACAAAATAGCGACAATAATGTAACAATAACGTTCGACCATGTCCGGCCGTGGGTAAACGTTTGCCGTGACACTGTTTCAAACAGTTCCCTCGTGCCACAGCAAACGTTTACCCGCGGCTGGATACTGTCGAACCTTATATTTGTACACACTTTTGTTTAAAATTGCCTAAACTCGGAGTACAATACATCCGACAATACCCGCGAAAATTATTGAATAAAATCATGAACTCCCGTGGTGGTTTTATACTTATATATACATTGCATTTCATGATATTTTCAAAAACTTAAACCACCAAATATGGCAGAAAACAATAAATTGCATCTTGTTTAACCAAAATTGTCGCAACTGCGATGTTGCCGGTCTAAAGATTGTGAAGATTAATGACGTCAAACAAACTTTAACCAATCAACGACATCGCAGTATCACGTGGGGTTAATGTATGTATAGAAACTTGATTGCAATTGGTGGGTTACTGAACATGTTAGAGCGTCGTCAGTGGCAATGTAAATATTTCTAAATAGTTCAGGAGTCCACAAGTTAAAGCGAGACTACTCACGTCGGCAATGTGGCTAATTATAAATATGTAAATAGTTCCGAGGTCAAAGGGAGACTACTCACGTCGGCAATGTGGATATTTATAATATGTAAATAGTTCCGAGGTCAAGAGACTACTCACGTCGGCACTGTGGCTATTTATAAATATGTAAATAGTTCCGAGGTCAAAGGGAGACTACTCACGTCGGCAATGTGGCTATTTATAAATATGTAAATATTTCAGAGGTCAAAGGGACACTACGCCCGTCGGCTATGTGGCTATTTATAAATATGTAAATAGTTCCGAGGTCAAAGGGAGACTACTCACGTCGGCAATGTGGCTATTTATAAATATGTAAATATTTCAGAGGTCAAAGGGACACTACGCCCGTCGGCACTGTGGCTATTTATAAATATGTAAATAGTTCCGAGGTCAAAGGGAGACTACTCACGTCGGCAATGTGGCTATTTATAAATTTGTAAATATTTCAGAGGTCAAAGGGACACTACGCCCGTCGGCTATGTGGCTATTTATAAATATGTAAATAGTTCCGAGGTCAAAGGGAGACTACTCACGTCGGCACTGTGGCTATTTATAAATATGTAAATAGTTCCGAGGTCAAAGGGAGACTACTCACGTCGGCAATGTGGCTATTTATAAATATGTAAATATTTCAGAGGTCAAAGGGACACTACGCCCGTCGGCTATGTGGCGGATATTTATAAATATGTAAATAGTTTCCGAGGTCAAAGGGAGACTACTCACGTCGGCACTGTGGCTATTTATAAATATGTAAATAGTTCCGAGGTCAAAGGGAGACTACTCACGTCGGCAATGTGGCTATTTATAAATATGAAAATATTTCAGAGGTCAAAGGGACACTACGCCCGTCGGCTATGTGGCTATTTATAAATATGTAAATAGTTCCGAGGTCAAAGGGAGACTACTCACGTCGGCAATGTGGTTATTTATAATATGTAAATAGTTTCCAAGGTCAACGGGAGACTACTCACGCCATCAATGTGGCTATTTATAAATGTGTAAATATTTCCGAGATCAAAGGCTATTTATAAATATGTAAATATTTCCGAGGTCAACGGGAGACTACTCACGTCGGCAATGTGGCTATATATAACTATGTAAATATTTCCGAGGTCAAAGGGACATTACTCACATCGGCAATGTGGCTATTTATAAATATGTAAACATTTCCGAGGTCAAAGGGTGACTACTCACGTCGGCAATGTGAAACCCGGCAAACAGAATGTCCATGGTGTAGCCCCGGCCCGTCACACTCTTGTACCGTAGGTCAATCTGTATACATATAACACACACTGTATATCGCTTTATTGAAAATGTATCCAAATGTTCTGGCTGTCACGTAGGGCGACATACAAGTATAGTATATATAATATAGTATACAGTAACAAGACAATATTCATATATGTTATATTCATATATCACATCACTATTATGAAGCAATTATCATTGAATTCAAGTGTATCTATCTACATGTATTACCTAATACCTTAATAAAAAACAATCCATGTCCCCTGCGGGGCTCCGTAGCATCATACTCCGGTGTGCGAAGATACATTGTATGTAATCATTTGGATGTGCACACCACACTACTCGCTTGAAACTGTTACGTTTCTGGAGTTCATAAGGCCTAACAGATATTGTGGTGCGGGCAAGCCTACCATAGCTAATGATATGCTGCCGACCTTGCCTATCTTAGACGTTTCTGAAAAGGAAGACCCAATTTCGGTCGCTTTAGTCTACATGACTAAACATGTTAAAGCGACCGAAATTGGGTCTTCCTTTTCAGAAATGCTTAAACTGGTTTACTATTTGGCAAACAAGAATTATGGCATATTGACACGTACAAATGTCTAGCTAGTGGTACTGAAAATAACAAGAACTGGCATCGTTAAACGAAGCTAATCCCCTCGCTGGCAGCCTTAACGAAAAGTCAAGTCCTCAGCGACCTTGATCTTGGGTGGTCGGCCGTGGATTGTATGCAAAACGAAGACACACATTGTCGCCAAATATTATCCAAATCGGTGAAGCGGTTCATGAGTTATTGAAAACAAAAACAGCTTTGCCTTACAAACAAGGTGAACACAAGTCCCCAGTGACCTTGACCGTGGGCTGTCGGACGTGTGTCGAATACAAAACAAAGCAGCACACCTAGACACACATTGTGGCAAACTATTATCAAAATCGGTGAAGCGGTTGATGAGTTATTGAAAATAGAAAAACAAACATGTTTGCCTTACAAACAAGGTAAACGTAAGTCCTCAGTGACCTTGAGCGGTCGGACGTGGGTCGTATGCAAAATCAAGCACCATCCCTAGACACACATTGTAGTTAAATATTATCAAAAACGGTGAAGTGGTTCATGAGGTATTGAAAAATAGGTGTTACTAGCGTACGTACGCACGTACGCACGTACGCACGTACGCACGTACACACGCACATACGTACGTACGTACGTACATGGATAATCGCTATATCCCCTCGGCGAGGGGATAATAACACAAAACAATCTGACCGTACCTACTGTCTGTTTGACGAAACCTGCACACATTTTACGGCTATATAAACAATGCAAATACAATATTTTTTTCGATAATATTAAATTATAGCAAATTATAAGAATGGCAATGACGGTACCGGTGTTTGATTGATGAAATGGGGAACAGTGCAGATCCTGATCCGACTGTGCGAATGCACAGGATGATCTGGATCTACACTGGTCGCATAGCCCAAAATCCCGATTTATCCCGTCACAGTCACATATCAAGAGACCAGGGCCGTAGCCACGTTGAGGCGAACCGAGGCAGTTGCCTCGGTAGAAATTTTGCCGATTATTTTTACGATGCGGGTCGCGCTACGCGCTCCCACTGGATACACGTTTCATAAGATTTGCCGCGGTAGATTTTTACCTCTGGCTACGGCACTGGATACACTAAGCTAGTAGTATATATGTAGCTAGTACCTACCGCATTTATAACAAAGGCATAATACTGCTCGATTTTCCCTTTGGCATCTTCGTCTTTAGCAACTGTGGTGGCCGCCGTGGAACGCTCAAACCAACTGGAACGATGTGATCTCGTAAATGCATGATAAATCAAATAGCACACTCTTGTATCCTGATAACAATATATATTGCTTGCCGTGTGGTTCATTAGTCGAATGGTGAACAGTGCAGATCCTGATCAGACTGTGCGGATCTACAATGATCACAACACCCATACGCCACAACTCATTGCCACTAATAATGACTAGTTTGTGCTGTTCATTGTACATAAATATCGAAAAATCGTAAAAACCTCCCTTTAACATTAATCTCTACACATACAGTGGACCTCGCGTAACCGGATACCCGGGAGGACCACATGGTGTCCGATTTAATAACTCAACAAGGAAGTAAACATGTTATTTATTCACCATTGCATAATTTCGCAAAACATTTTATTATAAGGGATAAATAGCAATTCATTAAATATCCACATAACCTGGAATTAATATATTAAAGTCACGTGGTACACTGCGATCAATAACGTGTCTGCCTCCTTGTTGCGTTTGTATATGTTATCTCCCTTGAAATAGCATATTGTGTCACGCAAATTTCTATGGGGGCAGACATTGATCGTGCTACGCCTAAACGGTGAGTACGACCAAGAAACTAGTGTCCTGTGCCAACTTAGCCTATGGCGTTGTGGTCTGTCTTGCTATATATATAAAACTCTGCATATACTATTCTCTATAATTTTCGCATTTTTGAGCTCAGTTTATCAGTTAAATTCTGAAAAATAAGAATCAAGAGATTTCGTGCGTATGACTACAGCAGCTATTATATTTAGTTCTCACAGTTAGGTAGCACATATTTAATTTCCGTTTTATTAGGTGTATTTACAAATGGCGTAAACTGCAATTTAAGGGCGATAACTATCGAAAAATAATCATCCGCTGACTTACGGGCTCCCTTCATCTACACCAAACCGCTGGTCGGATCGACTTCAAATTTTGCATGCCGATTCGGATCAAGTGTGAGCAGAGACTCAGAGATTTTCAGATATCTTTTAATGCTACTTTCCACGAAAACGGAAGTGACGTCATACTTCCTATAACTTCCTTATTTTCCAACCGATTTCAAGAATTATTTTTGCATTGGAAAGCTGACAAAATTCTCTATCTCAGATTCGCTGACAACAGTTTTCGGCTATCTGCTCAAATAAAAGAGCTATATGCATTTGAAGTTGAAAAATGTACATACTTTTCAACGATTTTGCCGAATTTCGGCTGATAACGGGTGGTCTTTACAAACGTTTTCCAATTTGTACTGTACTGTCAGCAACATAATTTCTTGCCAGGGTGATAGGGGAGTGTCAGCCGCATGAGAGATGATAATTTTCAGAGCTATATCTTGACTACTTACGGCTCTATTCGATGTCAAAGATGAACGTATTTTTTCAAGTTTTCAAAATAGAGCAAACGGATGTGACGTCAGCTTCGTTATTTATCATTTGATTTCAATTGTTTTCGCTGTAGTCGATATTTCAGTCCTTTAGCTAAAACTTTGGCTGAGGATCGAACCCGGTATCCCTCGCTCCGAGTCCATCGCTCTACCTCTAAGCTAACCGGCCCCACATCGGTGTGATGATGCGAACACAATAATGTTGGACTGTTCATTCTAAAACTTCAGAAATTCTTTTTGCAACCGATAGTTTACACCTTGGGCTAAAGCTTAGTTACACATGAAATCAATGTTTGAGGCTCAAACCGTTGATGCAGCTCAAGCTGCTCTAGTTTCCATTATTAATATTATTTATCAGCTCATCTAATGGCGTTTTGCAGTTACACCGATAGATTTCTGCACGTACCCCCATTGTATCCGCATATAAGACACGCCACTGGAATGTTGTACCTTCGGACATCTGCGTAATTTCATTAAATACGTTTACAACATTTACAATATTTTTCATAAATAAAGTCAAAAGCTGACAAATATTTCAGACTACATGCAGAATATGATTCCGCATGTACACTGAAAATTGTGTCAACTTTTGACGCCATTTACGGAATATATTGTAAATTTTGTAAACGTATTTCATGAAATAACGCAGATGTGCGAAGGTACAAAATCCCATGTCGTGCCTCGTGCCTCATATGTAATTGAAACTGCAATGACGTATACACGGAACTTGAGACTGTATTGAATAATAAGAAAACATATATGAGAAAAACGATGTTATTGTTTTTAAAAAAAATAGTTTCGTCCCGATCAGCATGTACAGTTCCATTTTCAGTAGAGTCTGAGCAGTTGACAGCTCACCAGAGTTTACATATGTTCACCCGCTAACCCTCTACCTCCACTACCCGCTCATCATCCACCACAGCCACTCAAATGAAAGAAAGTAAAGTATAACTAAATAAACAAAATCAACCACAAAACGTGTCTGTAAATGGGATCGTCCTCCAGTCATGCATAGTAATTGCATAATACATTTAACTAACGATAAAACATCCAAAATCTATTACGCCAGGGAACATAGCATTTGACCAGAAAGTCTCTACAACACAACTGTCATTATTGCCAATAATTCGAGAAAAATAATAATTTGGTGCAAAAATCGCGAAAAATAGAAAAAAAACATGGAGATAAAACGTGTGGTGATATTATCAAACGAACTTAATAATAAAACATTTATATATATATTGTGTTTATAGAAAAAAAACAATCTGAGCATATTGGGTGTCATTTTTGGGGTAAAACTATCAAATTAGTGCATAAATTGTAGTAATTTTGAAAAATATATTTCTGCCAACTATTTCGAGACTTATTACCGAACATTGGATAACATGTTGATAAATAGCTATTATTCACACGAAAAAAAATCGAAGACATCTGGTAACGAGAAAGTGGTATTTAAAGTTGGTAAATAAGTACCTAATTTAAAAAAGAAATGCTGAAAACTGGAAACACGAAGTTTTATTAGATAGACACCAAAACACGTGCTTATATTTACACATATAACTACAGAAACATGTATGTAAGTCCCCACGACTGTATCGTAAAACAGCAAATAGCGTTACCGCCGCCCATACGTCCCGTACGTCCCGTATATCCAAAGTGAGTACGTACTTCACACAAAAAATAACGCTCAGCTAAATGTCTTGTAACTTATTTTTCCTTACACAGATCTGCTTGATATTTCTTACACACATTGCTCTCATAGTACTCTACAACCCAATGCCACATTCACGATCGCCCCGCCCTCACTAAGCCCAGGGTCATGGTCACATATATGATGAGTTCGAAACCTTGACGCTTGCGTCAATGCCTTATATGTTTTGTTTGCATCCACGAGTCAGCTTAATATGTCAGACATGTGTCGCTCCAATGGTCCTCTACCGCCCTCCAACAAACCAAGATTGTCCCGCCCCCGTTAAACAAAATATCAAGGTCACATACTCGGCGCGTCCCAAACCTTAACGCTGGGGTAACTAACTTATAAGTTTGGTTTCCTCACACGGATCTGCTTGATATTTCATACACACATTGTCCTAATGCCCTCTATCACTCACTGGCAAATTCATAATCGTCCGGCTGCCGCTAGGCCCAGGATAAAGGTCACATAGCTTGAAACGACGCTTGGGTCAATCCTTATATGTTTTGTTTGTATGCACGAATCTGCTTAATATGTCACACACGTGTCGTCCAAATGGTTCTCTACCGCCCTGCAACCACGATCGCACCGCCCGCGTTAAACAAAAGGCCAAGGTCACATACTTGGTGCGTCCCAAATCTTAACGCTTGGATAAATAACTTATATGTTCGGTTTCCTCCCACGGATATCCGTGATATTTCAAACATACATTGCCCCAATGCCCTCTACCACCCACCGACAGATTCACAATCGTCCCGCCCCCGCTAAGCCCAGTGGCAAGGTCACATAATTGGTGAGTTCGAAACCTTGACGCTTGGGTAAATGTCTTATGTTTTGTTTGCATGCACGAATCTACTTAATATGTCACACACGTGTCGTTCCAATGGTTCTCTACCGCCCTGCAGCAAATCGTCCCTCCCCCGTTAAACAGAAGGTCAATGTCATATATTTGGCACGTCCCAAACCTTAACGCTCGGGTAAATAACGGATATGCTTGTTGCTCCAATGGTCCTCTGTCGTCCTGTGACAAGTCCAAGATCCGGAAAAAGTCGTTTAATGATTTTGACATTTTTACAGCGGCCATCTTGGGTTAGGCGATGACTCCAAATTGATCAATTCTAAAAAGCTTTCATGTAAATATCATCACTGTGATTGATAAACGCATAACCGCGATCGCATTCACTGGTTATGAATGAAAAATGAACAACGACCTGTCGACAACCGTCCATGTGGGGAGAACTGGCGGACGGACGGACGGACGGACGGACGGACGTACTGGAGGACATAGAGAAATCATGATAACTCGATTTGAATGTTTCACGCATGTTAGGAATATTTGATAAATTTCAATCATTGATAGTCTTCAGCCATTGTTAATTATAAATATAATTCCAGTTTTCAATGATTTATTGTTTCAATTCGCAATGTTTATGCACCAAACTTACAACTTTCCTAACATCCGACAAATACGAAATTATGTTCATTTGTTCAACACACATTTGAAAATATATTGTCATTTATTTTGTTAGTATATCTTTGGTCAGTCGGTATTTAAAAAATTATCGATTTCTGTATTAAATTTGTACTCTTATCCCAAAAAATGTCACCCGGGAGATCCGGATTATTTGTTTTATTTGAAAAGACATTCTTGGCAATATATTATCAAAAGTTTTATGTAATATTATTCAACAGTGTTTTTGCAATATATTTTTCAACTTTATTGCGATTTTTGTACAAAATCACCACTTTGTTTTTAAAATATGACAACTTTCTTACCCTCCGATTGTTGGCGGTTTTTTTTCTTCTGATCAGCATATTTTGTCTCGAATTATTGGCAATAATGGTGATTGTGTTGCAGAGACTTGCGGTTCGGCTGAATCTTTCACGTAAATGCCCTGGCCTATATGTTAGAACTTGGGTGACGTTCATTATTATTCTGCAAAAAAAATAATAGATTACGACACAACAGGAGCCTCGTCCCAGCGAGACGAATCTAATGGCGAGATATTTAATTTCGCAGATACACCAACTGAACGCCTGCGTTAATCCTGCCTTATGTATAATATACTCACGTGAGCGTTGTTTGACAACACGTGTTTTTCAACTGCAATGTGTTTTTATGTGTATGACATTTAAACATTTGGTAGTTGTACTAACAATGCACCTGAATGATTGACAGTTTGATGGCAGGAGGTGACGATCGTTTATCTCTGTAAAGTGAGGCATATAAATAACGGCCAATGCGAATCATTTGGTCCACCTGTTTATCTTGCGACGCATTAGACCCTGGCACTTTCCCAAATTGGTGACATTACCACATGTCAATGATTGCATCATTCTACTTCAATTGGATGCTATTCTTGATACTCCCTAGTCCTTTAAATACTATTGGTTGCTGATGACGTATTCAGATGGCGGTGATCATCAGTAGCAGGAGCTTGACGAAGGGTATATAAGGCCGAATTAGCTCAGTAGGTAGAGCGTCGGACTGCGGATCGGGAGACCTCGGGTTGGATTCCCACCTGGACCTGCTCAGAATGGCCAATTCGGCGTGTCCTATGGCAAGACAACTCCATGCGAGCCTAGTCCTATCGGATGGGGACTTAAATAGTCGGTCCCGACATTCAAGGTCATCGAGCCAGTGTCGTTGTTAAATCAAATCATTTACGTTTTTTACAGACGCGCACAACGCGAAGTAGGGAATCACAGTAAATGCTACTTTTATTTAGAAACTTTAGATAGCTTAATACACTTGTAAAACAATTGAATTGAATTGAATTGCCACTTAGGCCATAGCAAGTTCTTTCTCGGTTAATCGTCCGAGTGGGGGGTAGGTTTTGAAAGTGGTTCTGTTAAAAACAAACACACTGTGTACGCTATGTTACACTATTTACTGGTGAAGCAATATGAAAACTGATTGAGGGACTTGTCCAAGTATTAAATCCGTTCATGAATGTCCACTTAATAAGTTTAATAAGAGTATTTTTTCATATTTTTTCTAAAGATTGTGGCTGAAATTCAAATTTGTGCTAAAAACTTCCTCAACCCATTTCAGGCTTGAGGAAGTTTTAAGCATACACTTTCCATCGTTTTGTTAAAGGCCTTGTTTGTTTTTACCGGATACGCATGTAGCTTTTGGTCAACTGGGTGGACGCTTAACATAGAACAGATATGATATGGACTTACTACGAATATATCTTGTAGTCGGCCACTATTAGCACCTCGACCTCATACAGAGTCGTCTCCCGGCGGTGCCGACCCCCAGACTGTCGGCCCGACGGTTCCTCATCTGTCTGTCGACCCGTGGCTGAAATGATAGTGAAACATGTTGTGGATTAGAATTGAGATAGAATTATACGTTTCCTTCTTGATATTTTGTTTTGAAAATGTAATTCAAAACATGATTGATTGACCGGCTGGCTGGCTGGCTGGCTGCCTGGCTGGCTGGCTGGCCGTTCGTTCGTTCGTTCGTTCGTTCGTTCGTTCGTTCGTTCGTTCGTTCGTTCGTTCGTTCGTTCGTTCGTTCGTTCGTTCGTTCGTTCGTTCGTTCGTTCGTTCGTTCGTTCGTTCGTTCGTTCGTTCGTTCGTTCGTTCGTTCGTTCGTTCGTTCGTTCGTTCGTTCGTTCGTTCGTTCGTTCGTTCGTTCGTTCGTTCGTTCGTTCGTTCGTTCGTTCGTTCGTTCGTTCGTTCGTTCGTTCGTTCGTTCGTTCGTTCGTTCGTTCGTTCGTTCGTTCGTTCGTTCGTTCGTTCGTTCGTTCGTTCGTTCGTTCGTTCGTTCGTTCGTTCGTTCGTTCGTTGTTCGTTCGTTCGTTCGTTCGTTCGTTCGTTCGTTCGTTCGTTCGTTCGTTCGTTCGTTCGTTCGTTCGTTCGTTCGTTCGTTCGTTCGTTCGTTCGTTCGTTCGTTCGTTCGTTACACAAATGTGTAGCTGTGTATTCCGTAATTCATATAGCAAATATCAATGTGTTTATTTTTCGATCTTTAATATGTGAGATTACCAGTATCCGGCGGCATCACAAAGTCGTTAACTGTGGGCCGTTCCTCTTGTGTCTCCGTGATGGTGTGGTGGGGGTGGGTGCCGTCCGGCGGCTGTACCAGGTACGTCTTGTTGTCTTGGATTATCTCCCCGAACTGTTACAATATACATTGTTACAATATAGGCAGTAAATTTATCAGGTTTGGCTAGGAAACTCGTAGGAATTCTGAGGCTAGACAAGATAAGTATTGCAAGTTGCAAATATCGAGATAATCAAATGAGACAAAGTATATGCTGAAATTACAAATCAGTAGAAAATGTTTGTCGCACTGCAAAATTAAGAGAATTTAACTTTTCACAAATCTGGTAATAAAACAATATAGGATAGTTTATGAAGAGAAACGAGCAATATACAGATTTTCAACCAGCATATATAATTTCATACTGCATAGCTGACCAACATTTATAACGTAGACAAAAAAAAAACGGTAATTATTTATAGCTGTATACTGAAAACAGAATAACAAGTGAACATTATATAAATTACTTCTAGCTGAAATATTGACAAAGCGACAAGGCTGAAAGTTCAAAAATAGTTGAACATATTTTTAGTATTACATAATTGCGAAAATTAGTTTATTATGCTCCATAACGGTACACAATTAACTGTAATAAATCAACAAATTTTGTTTACATTTATGCTGTTTTGTAATCACTGTAACGTACATGAACACGAGTCTGATCAGGGTTTGTACTGTTCGCTGTGAAGTCTTGACTACTTACACAGCCGCGAGTGATTAATATTTCGGTGACAAACACACTCGTCTCCAATTATTAGCTTCAAAGTACGTGAAAATCAAATTCTAATATGGTTATTTTGTTCACAAATAATTTTACCGACAACACGGTCATGCCTCGGGTAACATATAAGCTTTTAGAGTGAACGTAAGCAGGTGCCAGTTTCAACGAATATCACGGAAATTGCCGAAGATTTCCGTGATACGCTAATTGGAAAATGAAAACAGATTGTGTCAATATTATCATCTAAAAAGGACCAAACTAATATTAACTTAGAAACATAATTGTTATATCAATATATAGAAATGAATGAGCTAATTGAAATTACCTGAGATTCTTTTGTAACTATTCTTGTAAAAAGATATTTTGCAATTTTCCCAACGAAAATCGAGAAGAAAAATCACAATTTGCTATATAAATCATATAAAAACTACCGACTACATTTAAAGCTAAAAAGGACCAAAATGTTTTTATTTCAAAAACGCGATCGAAACATCATCATAAATTACAATAATTGAAGTTTAAAATGTGACCTGTGATTTTTCAATCGGTTGTGTAGTTTAAAATTACGTAAGAAAAGGTAATAGTCTCCTATATAATTCCATATAAAATCGCCGCTACCGATGCAGACTTTCTACAGGTAAGGTGGCCGCGAAAGTTGGATATGGTTTCCGAGCCGAGCCTGATAAACTGGATATCAAAATACACTAGGCTGATACTGCACTCTATTACATCGCCGAGATGTTCCTACAGTTTCCGAGCCAAGGCTGATGAACAGTTTCAACATTTTGTTCACAGAAAACACCAATAAACACGATAAACACAAAGATAATTTAATTAAAACCACGACTGAATGTAATAAGAAGCTATACAACATTTTTCTTAATCAACACAAACCGGTTGTACATAAAGCTAAGACAAAATGGGATGACATATTAGCGGATAAAATATAAATTGGAAGATAGTCTACACAAACCATTCTACAACACAATAAGTTCTAAACTTAGGAATTTTCAGTACAAATTGTTGATGAGAATTGTCGCTACAAACGATTATTTACATAAGTGTAACATTGTCAGCTCCAATTTGTGTGATTTTTGCGCCATAGCTCCAGAAACAAATAAGCACCTTTTTTTGCAATGCTCTATAAGCCAACAATTTTGGTCACAGCTGAATACCTTTTTAAACAATAACAATATTGTATGTAATTTTGATTGGCACACTGTTTGCTTCGGACAATATGTATACATATCATGCACCAATACGCACAATAGTTTTTGAAAAACATTTTTGGTATAATTACTGTTGTGACAATGCGGTTTCACTATTACGATTTACACATAAAGGACACATTCTAACACCATAAAAAGACATATTTCGCAAACAGGGTTCCCAAACACATTGATGTCACGTGGTTCGACTCCGGTTACTTCCATTGTGCAGGTGTACACATGTAAACAGAGCCCCTATCTAGCAGAGTCTCTACTTCCATAATTACATAGTATGTAAAAAAACAGCAGAAAATGAAAGAAGGAAAAATGGTCGCGAAAACCAAAATCTAGACATTTTGTTTGTAAAACATGGATAAGCCCCCGTGGCATACTGGACTCTAACTGGAGAAATTTTTACAAAAGTTTCGACGTAAATGTACACGGACGGACGTACACAATGCTGTGTTTAGGAAAATTGTAACCAGTTTGACATCTCAGGTATTCACCTATGTAACTAACATTGATACAAGTGCATGTATATGTATCCCGGTTGTACGTCTTCGTGTCGAAACAGACATTTACTGTCCATACTACGGAGCCCCGCAGGTGACGTAGAATTCTTTTTTATGAATTCGTTCCCACGAAATAAAAATTCGTTTCCTCAATTTAGCAAGTCGTTCCCACGAAATAACAATTCGTTCCCTCGAATTAACAATTCGTTCCCTCAATTTAACAATGCGTTCCCTCGCATTAACAATTCGTTCCCATGATATAACAATTCGTTTTCACGAATTAACAATTCGTTCCCGTGGGAACGAATTGATATTTCGTGGAAACGAATTGTTAAATTGAGGGAACGAATTGTTAATTCGAGGGAACGAATTGTTATTTCGTGGGAACGACTTGCAATGGTATTTATTAAACGAGTTTAACGATTAAATATGCAACGCCGAGGCTATATCGGGTTTCTTACGAAATCAATCAACGTGTTTCATAATACATATTATATTTAATAAACACACATATTATGTTACATTTCTTACATAAGCATAACATCATTCATTGAAGTTGAGGTTGTAGTGAAAATATTATATATTTGTTCCAGCAGTTTATTAGCATTTTGAATACATCGTACTATTAAACTGTGCAAGTTAACTGCAAGCAACACGTGGCGTTAGTATATACGGAGCTCCAGATAAGGTGTGTATTGGCGTATTTTGCGCACTTATTTTAGCAGAATACGCATTCATTATCAAAAGTGGGAGTACAAAATACTCGCAGCAATGTGAAACTACGAATTGATTTTCAAATTGAGTAGTGGAAATATAAAGTTGAAAATTTATTTAGTTGAGTTTTGCTTTTTGCAGCTCAAATAAGTGAATTTTTAAATTTGTTTTATTTTTTATAATTTTTTCCTTATTTAATAAGGAATACAAGCAATACTACATTGGTAAAAGTAAAATACGCATTGAATTTGAAATATGGGGGTAAAACACTATTTAGATGCAAAACTAATCTGGAGCACTGATATACATGTACCTTTTTAACCAAAATTTGGATTCTAGGTATTATATCATAACTTGTTTTCCGGGAAAACTGCTTAAGGAATTTTGAAATGCTCATGCCCCGGACACATGTCACGTGTCGAACGTAATCAAGTTAAACAGTGAACGTGACAGATACGAATAAGTATAGTCTGTACACCCCAGGGTGTCCGGTTTCACCCGCGTGCATAGAAATCAACTACACCTTGAAACCCTTGAAGCTCGCGGATTTTCTAACTGTGGCATAGTATTATTATTGCGTACTGGCAATCTACAACGTCCGTACATACAGTCAAAGTTATTATTTTGTTATATTTTATAAAACATTTGAGTCCTGTGTCAGGTTGGGTGAATTTCGGGGAAGATCTAAAAACGTTCATTTCCTTGGATGCTAAAAACGTGTTATATGGCAGCCACGTGGATTAAGAAAATGCTATATTGGCACAATATCTGCAAATTCACATCATATTCCATCATAAAATGAATTAAATACTATATATACTATACAACATCTATACTAAAGTCCATTCTCCAAATAAACCATTTCTTCATCCGATTGGAATGTGGAACAAACAGCCGGAAGGACGGCACTGACAATACTTATATTGTTTTATCAAAACAGCATTTACAATGCATTTAAATGTCAATAACATAATTATGTGATGATTGGCAGATGCTTTCAGTATCCATGGCAGACGACGTCCATCATAAAATCTACGGTGTGTCGGTAACTGGTACCATTGACTAACTGGTTACTTCACAATATGTAGCACGTGTTTTTGCAGCAACGGCGGAGCGGTGCATTATGGGACATGTATACTATACATGTATACATGTCCCATAATGCACCTCTCCGCCGTTTATGGGGGTTTATGGGGGTACATATATGTATACATATTTATATATACTGTACTTACAAATGAATACTGTTGTCCATTACCGTCGTGGTTTGTCTCCACCATGAACGCTGACCCCTTGGCCACGTCTTGATAGTAACCCACCGTCTGCAATGTACACATGCACAGTGAAACCTCTCTAAACCGGACACCCTCGGAGGTCCCCAGGGTGTCCGGCATAGAGAGGTTTCACTGTACTGCTTCAGGACTATCAGTAAACGATACAAACGTTATATATGAGAAAAATAGTGTGATGTTGTACCTGAAATGATGTGCGATATCACATGGAAATTATTTACAAAATGTATGATATTTTCCGGAAATGATGTCGAAAGTTGACGAAATCTTCAGAGCAAATGTGGAATACATTTCCGCATCTGCTACGAAAATTGCAACACATGTCGACCTTATATACAGAAGATATCACAATTTATGTAACTAGTTTTCATGTAAAATCGCACATGTACATGTATCTATGTATACAATAACATGGTTGTCGCGCGTGTAGCTGTCACGGGAGATATGAGGCTTATTGGATGTACGACCAGTCTATCCCCTGATCAGATAACTGACTCATGTAGCCTGATAATCACATGTATATACTGTGTGTTACAAGCCGGCAGGTGTCCCCCACCCCCCACCCCCCACACCCCCCCCCTTCCCCCCTAACTGAATGCCGCTGATATGCAGACTGATTTGGATATACACTGGTCGCAAATGTTACATATGTAAGCCACATTGCTCCAATCACGGCCACATATGTATCACATATGAATAAATAGAAACCAAAGGTTGTTTGTAGGCCTATATTCACGAACACGAACAAACAAAAATATATATGGGCCGCGCTCTGGGAAAACCAGCCTTAAAGGCCCTGAACGGCTCAGTATTACAATTTTCCGATTTTTTCAAACACAAAAACATGTTTGGCAACTGATTTAGTACACAAAACTAACATATAATGCCTAATAGATACATCTCAAGTCTTGAGATTTACATCTTAATCGCAATGTGAAGACAACAAAAACTTGTTTTGTGTACCACTCAGTGCAAAATGTCAATATTGACAATTTCATTTCCGTAACCCAACGGCTTCGGCTCGGAAGCGAGTCGATAAACTCCGGCTATCGGAATTCATCGGCCGCGAATCGGGCAGTTGGGGAGTTGACCCGAGCGTCTATCGGAAAATTGACCGGGCTTTGAAACACGCACCTGCTATTTGTTTATCAACAAACATAGATATTTTCATCGACTACAAACTCATTTTCGTACCAAAATGAATGCAAACAGTTTCAAAGTGTGTGTAAATAGAAACCTGTTGGATGTATGTGTGTGAAAACCCAATAGGAGGCCAAATTCTGCAACTTGAGCCGTATAGGGGCTTTAATGACACCATTTTTGATTTTCACTTTTTTACACTTTCTGATGCGGACACCTTTCAAAAACAATATTCTGAAAAGAAAATGCAATTATGTTTAATACTTTTCGTAGCACCATGTGAATCACGCACGGAAAAAAACGTAACGTCATCGAGAAAATGACGTTATTGAAACGACAACGTTTGTACAATGCAACTCAACAGCCTAGAGTAGAAATGAGTGTTCATAGACTCATTGACGGTGCTTGCTGTAAACTGTATTTGCTGATGAGTTACACTAAATGTATCTACAAGTGTTAGTATGTATACTATCAAACATTGATCAGAATAAAACTATGATAAAATTATGTACATGTAGTGAACAAAACAAACGCACAACTATCGATTTTAAATCTATAATTAGCTGACCTGTGGCTTCGTAATTTGCCACCGTCGCTATAATATATTCATATACGTGTGTCGTTAGAAAGATACATTGTAATTATTTCAGAATTGACGTCATTTACAGTTAATTGTGACGTCATTTATTGATTTAGACAATACGTCACCAAAGACCAAAACACGAAACGGCATTCCAGTAGCCTATTTCACGAACCTCCGTTAGTCGACTAAACTGTTAGCAGACTAAACGAAGTTTAGTCGACTAACCATAGTCTACTAAACTTGTTGACATGTTTGCATTTCACGAATGATTTTGTAAGCCACGTTCAAAACAACCGTGGGCGCCGCCATCTTGGAATTCCGTCGTTTGCTATTTTGCTTAGTAGACTAACCGAAAGTTTAGCCGACTAACGAGGAGGCTAAGCAAAGTATACTTTGCTTAGTCGACTAACGTGTTCGTGAAATGCGTTTTTCCCCGTTAGTAGACTAACGGCCTGAAGTTTAGAAGACTAACCGAGTTTAGTCGACTAACGGAGGTTCGTGAAATAGGCTACTGGTGTTGGAAATTGTAAATTGTATGCACATCGTATCGGTGATTGAAACAAATGCATTTTTGTTCTGTAGAAATAAATGACCAGAATTTGGATAGGCCTATGGCTGCACATATCAATGACTTCAGTGCCCGATGGGATCTAGATGGTAGTCGTGCACCCCCGGGCATTTTTAAACAAACTAAAAATCGACTGTCCATTCCCCGACTCTCGGAATTCAATTTACATCTCAGAAAGCGGGAAGAACATCTTGTGCAGCCAATATGACTGGCGGACGGGCTAATGTACATGTACCCCGTACTAGCTGGTAGCAGGTCTATGTGAAAATGCTGCGCCGACCCCCACTCCCTCGACTGGCCACCACCGCCACTGCCGGGCAAATGTGGAGATGTAACATACATGGTTGTATAATTGTTACAACATGTCCCGATAAAAATACCGGCAGTATATTCTCTAGTCGGGAATAATTAATTTGAAAATGAAATGTGCAATTTAGTTTTGTTGTGTTTAAGAAAAAGTGCATTCAGCGCCTTTGTAAACAAAGAAACAGCCATGCTAAAAACAAGGGCGGATTCACGTAGGGGAAAACCCGGCTCCCCCCCCCCCCTCCGCCCACCCTAATGGGGTGGAAATATCAAACATATTCCGGAGGGCATACCGCCGGACCCACCTCTAGCAGTCTCCCCAGCTCCGCTTGGTCGACGAACAAACGGTGCTAGTTCGAAAGTATAGTAAACTATTTCAATTAAGAAGTTCCCCCACCCCCACCGCCTCCCCACCCTAGCCTGAAAACCTGGATCCGCCCCTGAAAAAGGCACCGTGGCGTACGTACATGTAGTTTGCATAGCTGCACACTATAACACAGTCAGTGATTTACACATTAAATTTGTCCCGATCACAACATTGATTTTGTTGGAATGACGCTCCACACCCTGCGACTATTGTTCGAAGCGTCTCATTTGAATTTAGACGAGTTTAATGTGTGCATGTGCATTTGCTTTATATTATTTACACGCCTCCGACTAGAGCGGCCCTTTGATAACAAACAAAGCACGCAGACGTGCATTATTTAATACAATGTACATGTAGTACAATGTAAGAAAATTAACAACAATATGCCAAAGTCGGACTTCTTAAATGTGTAAATGTTGGAGACCTGTGCATATGTGCAGTATGATCAGTGTCTGCAAAGATTGCAAATATACTAATAACATTGCATATACATTCATATAACTATATTTACAAGTGGTCATTTTAAAGAATATTTGCATTGTTATCAAACGGTAATCGTACGGCTGATTCAATGTGATCTTTTTGAAAGTCGCTATATATTACGTGACACCGTACACGTAAGTGGTAGCAGATACAGATACAAATCAGTAGGCTACGTCCCTGGTGGCTACAATTATGTATTACAAGTATCATGATTATTGTATCGTAGTAAATATGCATGTGACACAATACCAACACACTAAATACTAAAACATGTTTGGCCCAGTGTCACCATGATGCGATATGCCAGGAGCTGCGTATATTTTGGCACTACCATAATTTTATATCTGCGATACGCTTATTTTTCTGAAAATTTCCAAATTGTATTTTTATGTTTATTTTTGAAACATTCGACAGGCGAAACAGTAAATTAAACGAATTCAGCCCTGTGCCCAGTTCTATTTGTTACATAATACTGATTCTGTGATGGTGTTATCTAAACATTACCGGTTGTATGGTTATTTAGTTTCAAATTTCAAGGCACAAGTCGTCCATATATTATAAAAAATAATCGACAAAATCACTACGTGTTTCCTTGAAGGAAACCGAAAAAACAGACAACTGACTGAACCACTATGGAAACAACTGTGTGAACCACATGGAAACAACTGTCTGAACCACTATGGAAAACAACTGTGTGAACCACTGAAAAACAACTGTGAACCACTATGGAAATCCACTCGTGCTGACCACTATGGAAACAACTGTGTGAACCACTATGAAAACAACTGTGTGAACCACTATGAAAACAACTGTCTGAACCACTATGAAAACAACTGTGTGAACCACTATGAAACCACTGTGAAAGACCCATATGAAAAAACAACTGTGTGAACCACTATGAAAACAACTGTGTGAACCACTATGAAAAACAACTGTGTGTGACCACTATGAAAAAAAACAACTGTGTGAACCACTATGAAATAAAACAACTGTGTGAAAACCTATGAAAACAACTGTGTGACTGATGATACAACTGTGTGTAACCACTATGAAAACTAACTGTAAAGTGAACCACTATGAAAACAATGTCTGAACCACTATGAAAACAACTGTGTGAACCACTATGAAAACAACTGTGTGAACCACTATGAAAACAACTGTGTGAACCACTATGAAAACAACTGTGTGAACCACTATGAAAACAACTGTGTGAACCACTATGAAAACAACTGTGTGAACCAATATGAAAACAACTGTAACATTCTGCTACGCGTATCCAGCATTATTAAACATGTTTGTGAGCCACAAATAGTAAAGCGTACGGTTATAAATAGGACAACGTCAACTTATTGCAATGACGCAACTATTTCAAGTGTCAAAATCAGACATGACGTTGGTAAATTTAAGCGTAACTTTTTCCGACGTCATTTTCAGGCTTTCATGACGTTGTCATTAAGGCTGGTTTTCACAAGCGCGGCCCATATATTATATATTCACCAACACGAACAAACAAAAATATATATATATTATGTATATATATATATATATATATATATATATATATACATTGTATTCACGAACACGAACAAACAAACTAATATATATATAAGAACGGTGTTGCTTAACAATGATACGGTGTAGACATGAACAAAATGGCGGTCGTAAATCAAACATATACTCAAAGGTGTAGAAATGTCTCTACATGTATATATATTAAGGCACGTATCTAGACAAAGGCATCTTTACGTATGACGATGATATATTTTGAATGAAAATAATTTGCTGAAAAATAAAAAAAAATGATTTCGTTATGTCATTCATAATGAATGGTTATAAGGTTATCGTGTAACGTGTAGACTTTCAGTGGTCTGTTAATGACATAAATATGTTATTATTCACATATTGGATTTTTAAGGAACTAAATGCTGCGGCCGCTAGCGCTCCCGTGCATTTAATTCCTTAAAAGTCCAATATGTGACAATAACTTATACATACGTTCGACTGTGGTACATTTTGGTAGATGATTTTCCCTCGCCTCTCCACCGTAACGGGAACCCTGGCCCCGACCCTGGGGTTCCGGTGTAGGTGAAGTCGGACCGTGTGTGACCCCGCGGGGAACGCAATGTCAAGGTCATCGGGAATGCCATCCGAGGATCGCTTGTCCCGGCCGGGGTAGGTTGTATAAAGTCGGATCTCGATTTCTTTATCTTCTGAATCTGAAATAGTATTTTAATTCATAAAGTTGGGTGTAAGGTGTATTAAACATCATAATAATGTTGATTAGATAAAATATGCAATAAAATGATAATACACTAGTGTAATAAATATTCAAATGAGGAAAACATGTTAGGTCGTTCGTTCCCTCAATTTCACAATTCGTTCCCACAAAATAACAATTCGTTCCCACGAAATAACAATTCGTTCCCTCAATTTAACAATTCGTTCTCACGTGGTATTTCTAAAATATCTGAAAAGGTGTCCCTGAAGTGAAGCAAGCATAACATTATCAAAAAGCCTGCCCTGGTGGCTTTTATATCCCTGTTGGGCCTTTAAACATATACATGTACATATATTTACACCTTCCGTAAATTCATAATAGAAACGCTCATTCAACGTATTGCGTTGTTAGCCCAGTAAATTACATTAGCCCCACTTTGTTTTTACTCCGTAACCTTTTTTTTACAACTGATTTGTTCCCACTTATTGATACATTTATGTATATTTAATGTATTTATAGACCTTGGGCCGATACTTCAACCTATGCAATGGCCCGGTCAATAACGGCACGCTATTGACCGGCAACTTGGATGGTCTATGAATTGCGAATACATGATGTAAAACAAGATTATTCTTAATTATTTAATTGATAATTAATTGATTGTCAATGTGCACATTTCTAAGCTGTCTCGGAGTTGAACTTGTCAAACAGCTTATTTAATAACCCGAATGTATGTTCTGTCAGTAACGCAGGGCCGATACAAGTAAAAACAAGAAACGAGGCAAAGCCACGAAGGCCAGGTTTTTTCCACGCATAGACACTTGGATAACATAATTATACCCACTTTTTGTAGACTATATGGCCGTGGCCTGCATGTCGCGCCTTGGGGCGAGGCATGGACACTAAACAATAGATATAGTAGATGGAAAAACTTTAACTAAAAACTTAAACCGGACACACGGACGTACGGACGGACGGACGGACGTATGCCAAAATGCCGACGATATCGCGTTTTCTGCAAGCGGGCGCAACAATGATGATAAACACCCATGTGAAGTATCAAGGTAATGGGGGAAGCAGTTGCAGAGATATAGTACACGAAAAATCTTTAACAAAACAATTCAAAGTAATTTGACCTTGACATTGGCCACAGGGGCCGCACGGTTGGGAGGTAGAATGAATATATGGATGATGATAAACACCCATGTGAAGTTTAAAGGTAATGGGCGAAGCAGTTGCAGAGATATAGTATAACGAAAAACTTTTAACCAAAAAACTTTAACCAGACGTACGTTAAAAAGTTAACGTTGAAAATGGCTAAGTCAATTACGTAGAAATAATAGATGAAGGTAAAAAATATGGTGACATGTTAGTTGTATGTGGTGGGCACCCCTTGGCTATGAAGCTGTGAAAGTTTGGTGGTCCTAGGTGGTACAGTACCAAAGAAATGGACTTAAACACGAAAACTTAACATTGTAAACGCGAAAAGTTAACATTGAAAATGGCTAAGTCGACTACGCGGAAAAAATGGATCAAGTTCAAAAAAAGGTAACATGTTGGATAGTGATATGTGGTGGGCACCCCTTGATTATGAAGCTGTGAAAGTTTGGTGGTCCTAGGTGGTACAGTAACAAAGAAATGGACTCAAACTTAACATTGTAAACGCAAAAACTTAACATTGATTGTGGACGCCGCCCGCCGCCCATATGGGCTTTCGCCAATCAATTTTTTTCCAAAAACACCTGGCTAATTACAAGTAAATTAAATTCGGGTTACTCCTTTAAATCTAACATATCCATGAAAACTTTTCCAACAAGGGCTGAACATCTCATATTTGCACTTACCAACTTCGTAGTCGTACATGTACGAAGTTTAGTGTAACCGACCCCGGATTGAGATATCAGCTGTTGATCGTGTCGTGATCAAAGTCGTGATTAAAGTCATCAACAAATAACAAACAAACAACAAAACCTTACTTAGTCAAATGAGATTAGACGCACGTATTAATTAATATATGTAGGCTATCAAATTGCAAAACGATATGTCCTGTACCGACAAAAAAGTCACGTATATGAGACACGCCATTCGATTTGGTACCTTCGGACATTTCATTGAATACGTTTACAAAATTTACTATATTTTTCATAAATAAAGTCAAAAGTTGACAAAATTATCAGACTATTTGTGGAATTACATTCCGCATGTACTCTGATAATTTTGTCAACTTTTGACGCCATTTATTGTAGTTTACTCACGGTTCGGCCGCATGTACGAGATAATACACGAACGTTAGCGAGTGGATTATCGATCGTACATGCGGACGAACGTGATCTAACTGTGTTATCACATCCTCATGTCCATATGCAGATCTGGATCTACACTGGTCACACAATCCATAAACCCCATTTCTTCAGTCACATCACATATACAACAAAAAATGAATACTTTTCTCATATCTCCCTATACGTATATGGTGTGGCTACCATCGACGACGGTTCAAATGAGTGATAACAACATCTAATTTCGATGAGAAATGAGTGAAATTGCAGAAAAATAATAATACGAGTTTAAGTCAATAAATTATATTATATTGTATTATGTGATTTTGTACCTAAGAAGATGTGTGATATCTCATGAAATATATTTACAAAAGCTACGATGTTTTCCGTAAATAACGTCGAAAGTTGACGAAAAGTTCAGAGCAAATGCATTTTCGTCAATTTTGAACGTTATTTACCGAAAATACCACAGTTTTTGTAAATAATATCCATGAAAAATCCCACATATTCATAGGTATAAAACCGCATACCTTTTCTCATATATGACAAATGAATTAATGTAACACATACAGCATGAACTCACTGACACGACGGATGCGGGTGAATAAACAAAACTCACTTCCTAGAAAAAAAAGGAAATATTGGCACACCTGTATAAAATATTGTATGTACGTGTAGTTGCAAATAGTTTTGGAATAAATTAGCATTGACCGAATTGTATTGAATGAATGTTGTCATATATTATATTAGCGATTGCGATGTTTCTATATATAATAATATGTTCTGCCAATGTGTTTTAAAAGGGTAATGCAATCATACATATTGAAATACAGTGGAACCTCCCTGAACGGCCACCTCTCCACAACAACACCCTCTCTATAACAGCCGCTATTTTATATCCTAAATGGATGATTTCCTCTGTAGCTAACCCTTAGACTGCTGAACACGAAATTTGTCGTCTGCTGTTGCGTTTGCCTTCTTTCTCAATCAAAACATGTTTTGACAGCACTTTAGAATCATTTCCATTGGAAATGATTCTAAAATGCTGTCAAAGCATGTATTATCGAAGAAAATAAATAAACAGCAGACGACACAATTTAATTCAGCGTTAACCTCCCTACAACAGCCACCTCTCTACAACAGCCACCTCCCTACAACAGCCACCTACCTACAACAGCCACCTCCCTACAACAGCCACCTCTCTACAACAGCAAAAGCCACCTACTACAACAGCCACCTCCCTACAACAGCCACCTCTCTACAAACAGCCACCTCCCTACAACAGCCACCTCTCTACAACAGCCACCTCCATACAACAGCCACCTCCCTAACAGCCACTCCCTACAACAGCCACCTCTCTACAACAGCCACCTCCCTTCAACAGCCACCTCCCTACAACATCCACCTCTCTACAACAGCCACCTCTCTACAACAGCCACCTCCCTACAACAGCCACCTCTCTACAACAGCCACCTCCCTACAACAGCCACCTCCCTACAACAGAGCCACCTCCCTACAACAGCCACCTCTCTACAACAGCCACCTCCCTACAACAGCCACCTCCCTACAACAGCCACCTCTCTGCAACAGCCACCTCCCTACAACAGCCACCTCTCTAAAACAGCCACCTCCCTACAACAGCCACCTCCCTACAACAGCCACCTCTCTACAACAGCCAGTTATGCGTCTTCTCACGAGTGGCTGTTGTAGAGAGGTTGCACTGTAGGTTGCACTGTAGCATGTTATTGTTTTTGCCACTAAATGTTCCTTTTAAATAAATAGTTAAGACAATCCATGCTATGTGCAGGAAAATGACATAATTATATAAACAGACTTGTGTTCACATTAACTTGATAGCATTGTATTGCATGAATGGGTTTACAGCATTGTATTACATGAATGGGTTTACGCATGTTAATAACTCTTAGTATTAAATGTAATAATACACTAGTGTAATAAATATGTGGAGCAAAATTATTTTTCTCACTTTTCACACATTTTAATCAGAGCAGTTACAGTGTATTAGTATGTGTTTATGCAATGAACAATATGTAACATTCGTGATGATTTAATATGGTAAACTCGTTGACTCCATAAGAAACTCAGCATAGCCTCGTTTCATATGAAATTAAGAAACTCGTAACTTGAATAAAAAGTGCGAAAGGATAATGAACTATCTAGGAAAAAATATCAAATAAAATTAAATAAAAGTCGGCATAGCCTCGTTTAATATGAAATCATTAAACAGTCATTTATGTAATATAAGGTGCTCCGTGTAAACAAACACAATACAGTGGAACCTTTCTAAACCGGACACCAAGAAGACACCAGTGATCTTATATTTGATGAGTTTCTTGGTCATTTATCTCAGATGTCTGTTCGTGATCGCATAGCACACAACTACGGCTCATAATTATCAAATGCCTGATTTACAGTGAAACCTCTCTAAGACGGACACCCTGGGGACCTCTCAGGGTGTCCGGTTTAGAGAGGTTCCACTGTATAATCAACGTGGATAAATGCGAGTTATAATGGAGAGTTAGACTAAAAAAGTCGTAAAATTCCTGTATTTTACAACCAATTGGGATCATATGCGGCTGTGACTTGTGAAATGGGGCTTATGAAACTTCTGATAATCCAGCACAATCATGAAACCTGACAGGAATCAAAGCTATAAGTTTGAAGCATTACAAGTGTTCCATTAACTGAATCGCGAACAGTGTAGGTCCAAATCAGACTGCGCGGATGCGCAGGCTGATCTGGAGCTACACTGGTCGCATAACCTATGAGCCCCATTTCTCCAGTCACAGCCACATATAATCACATATTACATTGCACAACTCACTATATCACAAATCAAACCTGGCTACATGTATATTGTACTATTATTATGTGGTGTTTCACAATGTTTCATCTGCCATTGTGCCGCCTGAGCTCATATTACCACTTGAAGCATGACGCACCCAAATCGAGGAGCGACAGCTACCGACAATGAGCCTCACAGGGTGTCACGTTTAGAGATATTCCAAAGTCCATAATACGTGCCACCAGCGTAGATACATCCGCGCAGTTTGATCATCATCTACACGGATCAGCCGAAAACCCTAACCGTAACCGTTAAACGTGGATAATATCGAGTTCTAATGGAGAGTTAAACTCAAAAAGTCGTAAAATCGCTTAATCCTAACCCTAACCATGCTAACTGTAACGTGTATAAATTCGTTGGTATATACATCGTTGTGTAAGGATGTATTGACAAACGGAACAAATGCTTGTTTCAAATTTAATAAAAGAATGCAAAAGGAATGAAAATCACGACGCGACTAATTGGTGACTGGGTACATAATTATGTAACTACCGGGTGTCAACTAAAAAAAGTGGGGTCAACTTTTTTGTTTATCCCGTCAACACAGTGCGTATGTGCCGTGAAACACGGTGCCGTGAAACATGTTTGATATCCTGCCAATGCGACCTAATCACAGCGTATGAATATATGCGGTGACTGGGGTTATTTTTTGCATTTTAAAGCCATTTGTAGGTGTTGACGGGATAAATAGAATAGTAGGTTAGTGCCGTGAATGGGAAAAATATCTGGCGCGGCACGGAAACGGGATGTGCTCGGCAGAGCCTCGCCCATCCCGTTTCCTGAGCCTGGCCAGATATTTTTTCCCATTCACGGCACTACCCTACTATTCTCTATTTCTCCACTGGATGTAATACGAGACATGTTAGTTCTGAGTATATAACTCTTAATGGCATGTCATTACATTGCATTACATAACATGTTGCCTATACAAGGTGCATGATCACGTGGTTACAACAACAACAACGTCCAAAGTAAGTATTATTTGATATTTTCTTTAATATGCAACGGATTTTGATGAAATATGGCGCAGCAAACGCGTCTTCATGAGCTGCATTTGGTGGTCTATGGAGTTTGGCACAGACTTATGTCGTTTTTGCGAAGAATCGATTTCCGTGTCGGAGACACGGAAATCGATTCTTCGCAAAAAGGACAGAATTTTGGGCGAAAATACAGAGACCACCAAATGCAGCTTAACAAGACGCGTTTGATGCGGCATATTTCATCAAGATCAGTTACGTAATAAGGTCACTATAAAAGAATACGTACTTTGAATCGGTATGTGTTGTTGTTGTTCGTACCACGTGATCATACACCTTGCTATACAGCGGGAAATGTACCGCTTGAGACAGTTCAGTTCACTGTATTGTAATTTTCAAATTTGCGGCGTATATCAGAAAATGATAAGTCGGAAAATCTGTACATCATAAAATACATAGCAATAAAACAATACAGGTACATGTACAATTGACATTCTGTAAGAATTATAAGAGACGGCTCAGTTAATGAGCAGCTATAATTACATTTCAGCATATACATGAAATACATTACTTGAAGAATATGTTTCGATTTCAACTTTAAAAGGATTACACACCAATAAGCAAACACAAAAAAGCAATAAACCATTGCAGTTGACGTTGCCACCGCGCTTATCCTGGTTAAAACTATCGGTGGCAACGATCAACGATAACCGCTGTTGGTTTATATCTTTGCTGCGTCCCGCGTTGCATAGCTACCGCTAATCGTGAGCATGGTGACAGCGTAAATGAACCATCACATAATGAAATAACCACAAAACGAGTGTCTATATACAAAGGCATCTTATTAAGAAAATGCTTAAAAACGAATATCACCTCAAATCAGATTTGAAATTAGCTGATGAGCAGTACTGTATATATGCAACCGAGCTTAAAAGGGATAAAAACACGCCGTTGTAATAACAAATAGTTGCATTATTTACACGTAAACATAATTCACACATGGTACTATGATTGTATTATTTGTACAACAGTGCAGATCTTCGATTTAAAATATACCAAAGGGTTTTGGCACAAAATCGTATTATATTGCAGTTCGAAAAAAGAAAAACAAATTTCAGTCATTTCAGCAAAGAGTGAGTGGTTCAATAGAACATGATTTTTCGTATTATGACATGTATGTGTGGAAAGTAGGTAAAGGGCAGTTGAGAACCTCCGCGCAGTCTTATCAATGTATGGATGGTACACGAATGTAATAATATACCAGTATCCACATGCAGAATCGAAGTTAACCCGAATTTTCTGACTGTCACGCAGAGCGACTTCAGTCGCTCTGCGTGACAGCCAGGAAATTCGGGTTAGATCGCATAAGGCCAGTTATCCAGTCACTTTAAAGATTATCGCCCGTACGATAACACCACTGTGGAACATCTCTAAACCGGACAAGCAACACAATATTGAAAATGACAACAAGCTGACATTAATTCTGCGTTTCAGATTATGTCACAGATATCCAATAATATTACTATTATTTGTATGCACAATAAATGCATACATCAGATGTGCCGTCTGAAATGTGTCCACTCTGTTCGCATTTCTCATAGTTTGTGCTATTCAGTAAGAAATAAACGCTGAAATACAGTATAGGACCGGATCTCTATACATAGATTTACAAAGGGAAATAACTGACTACGAGCCCTCATTCCCCTCTGTGGGACAAGTATATAATAGATTACCTTTTAGTCGTTCTTCAAATGTCCCTAAGCTTTCAGGATCTCCAGGATTATCGTCTAAAACTCTAAACAATGCCGAGGACGTGACGACACAACACACCAACACAAATCCACACACCCACGCCCCTAATCTAGTCATGTTTATGTTCGAAAATTCCGCCAACACAATTATCCGTGGTCAATATTACGCGATATATCGTATTGTTTTCAAATGACCACTTCTCAACAAAAGCTTGAGTGTACGTGAATTGACGAAAGTGTTAAATGTGAAATATCGTATTCCGGGTGGCCGGTGTGGAGATAGCAGTATTTGTGGTTTATTCAACTGTGATGATAAAACAATATATTGTTAAGATCGTAATATTTTACTTTCAAAATGTCTTAATATGAATTCTCATATTAAACATGTTACTCTTTTATAAATATATATAATGAAAAATATAACAAAAAGTCTGTTTCCAATAGGCATTTCTTGTATTTTTCATTATATATTTCGATATCTGTGTTGCATGTTTCGTTGTACATGCATGGTTCGTTATATTTTGTATTGTTTAATTATATGTATCTATATCTTGTATTCGTTGCAATATTCGCGTGGAAATTCAAATGTATGTTTAAAATATTAGATAATTTTGAACCAAAGTGTCGACACTATTACAAACTAACATTATGTTATTTAATGTATGATGATATTCAACATATTCAATGTTAGAATTTATAAATTAATAAATTAAATTAAATGTTACTACTATTCGATTCGATTCGGCTTATATATAAGGGTGGGAATTGGCTCGAACACCGTCCATACCCGTAACTGATGTCGCAATATTACCTTGGGATCGGTTTCGTATGTATACGTTTCTAATTTCGCATTTATGTCACTGTGACATTCCAATTTTACTTCCGGCTTGCGATATCGCGGTATTTGATTGGTTTACAAAATACACTATAATACCCTTTAGAACCTAACCCTACATATTAGATAGTATCAGTGGTCATACATACAATATTAAATTCCAGACAGTGTCGATAAATATAATTACTATGATCCGGGCCCCGGTGCTACCTCACGTATTGCACCACGTTTTTTCGCCGATATTGATTTCCATAAAATGCAGTAATTTGCATAAATGACGTCAATAATTGACATAAAAATCAGAAGTCATGCGGAATAGAATTCCGGATGAGCTCTGATTATTTCGTCAATTTTCGACGTCATTTATTGAAAATATTACAATTTTTCGAACTCAATATCGGCGAAACACAGCGGTATGGACATAATTACAGAACCGGGTGAATTATAAATAACGTAAGTTACTTTTATTTCCATAAAATGGGAGCACCGTGGCGTAATGGTTAGTGTGTCGGACTACTGATCCAAGGGTCGTGGGTTCGAGCCTGACTAGCGGCGTGCGTTGTGTCCTTGAGCAAGACACTTTATCCACACTGTTCCAGTTCACCCAGCTGTAAATGGGTACCGAGAATTCGTAGTTGCTCTGTAAATACGAATTACCGGCTTCTCTCAAAAATCTCTACCTCCGTTCTTTCTCCCATTCTTGGGAGACGGCATGCAAGGTCATAGAGCCAGTGCCGCCGTTAAATATAAGCTAAAAAAAACAAAAAAACTTTTAAATGCGCCTATATGCATACATTGCACACGTAAAGTACGTTGAACTAAAACAACACTATTATTTACGGATTAACACTATGACACCGGTGTTATATTGTACACTCGTACAATAGGACATTCCGCTATGTATTCAGGGAGTGGCCGAGCCTACGGAGTCCCGCAGGGGACATGGATTTTGTTTTATTAATTCGTTCCCACGAAATAAAAATGTGTTCCCTCAATTGAACAATTCGTTCCCACGATATAGCAATTCTTTCCCAAATATAGCAATTCGTTCCGTCGAATTAACAATTCGTTCCCTCGAAATGAGAATTCACTCCATCAATTTAACAATTCGTTCCCTCGAATTAACAATTCGTTCCTATGGGAACGAATTGTTAAATTGAGGGAACGAATTGTTATTTCGTAGGAACGAATTAATAAAAAAAAAGACTTCCACGTCCCCTGTGGGGCTCCGTACGTACGAGCTAGCCTCAATTTATGGCCAAAATAATTGCTTTACAATAAATAACTATGTTTCATTGTTGCCACTTATATAATCTCCCCTGTTTATCACATTATTTAAAGGTACATGCCCACTCTGTAGGTACACACTGCTCTTTATAGGAATTAAATAAGTGCATAATTGTCTCACTATTTCACGAGTTATAAAAAATACGAGTGCCCGCTATACAGATATAATCATCTAGTAATGTTTATTTTACTGATAGTGACGCGCGGTTGTATCAGGTTATTTTCATATGCAAATGAGGCATGATATATACAGCGGAACCCCTCTAAACCGGACACCCTGGGAGGTCCCCAGGGTGTCCGGTTTAGTGAGGTTTCACTGTAAATCAGGCATTTGATCATTCTGAGCCATAGTTGTGTTCTATGGAGGTCCCCAGGGTGTCCGGCTTAGAGAGGTTTCACTGTAAATCAGTCATTTGATCATTCTGAGCTATAGTTGTGTGCTATGGAGGTCCCCATGGTGTCCGGCTTAGAGAGGTTTCACTGTAAATCAGTCATTTGATCATTCTGAGCCATTGTTGTGTGCTGAGCGATGACAAACAAACATTCATTATCACCTGAGATAAATGACAAGACACTCATCAAAAATAAGATCACGGGTGTTTTCTTGGTGTTCGGTTTAGAGAGGTTCACTGTACAATGGTTTATTGGGTTGGTATATTCAATGTTCAGTCTATAACGCCAAGGTGCATGATCACGTGGTTATAACAACAACAACAGTGGCTGAAAGTGTTGAACTCTTGAAAGTATTATTTGATATTTTCCTTAATATGAAACGGATGTTGATGAAGTATGGCGCAGCAAATGCATCTTCATGAGCTGAATTTGGTGGTCCATGTGGTTTGGCACAGACTTATGTCGTTTTTGCGATGAATCGATTTCCGTGTCGGAGACACGGAAATCGATTCTTCGCAAAAAGGACAGAAGTTTGGGCGAAAATACAGAGACCACTAAAATACAGCTTAACAAGACGCGTTTGATGCGCCACATTTCATCAAAATCCGTTACGTAATACAGACACTATAAAAGAATACGTATGTTTTCTGGAAATCTCAGTACCTGTTGTTGTTGTTAGTATCACGTGATCATACACCTTGAAAGCATAAAGAGCATCATTATGCGAGGCACAATAGTCATTCAACATGTTCAAGAGAGGTGGCTTAACAACCACGTGCAGTCGCGGATACAGGGGGGGGGGCCGACAAAAAAAGACGAAAATCTACAATACTCGAATAGTTGGATGACTTTTTCGTGGCCTAGGTGTCAGGAAATCGCATCTGCGGCGATCTGGCATCTAACATAATTTTCGGGGGGAGGACCCCCAGACACCCCCTACTTTACGATTTCGCGCTCGCGGACGGTCGGCATAGTAATTACAGACCCCCCCACCCCCCCCCCCCCTGCAATTATTTCTGTATCCGCGCCTGACGTGTGTTCACGGGAGCAAAAGCAACGACTATGCTAGATTGACCTTCCTGAACGTGAATCTGGTGTCAACCAAACAAATCAGGTGGAACAATGTCACGTTTGGGGTTATTAAAGGTACATACCCACTCAGTAGGCACAAACTGTTCTTTATAGGAATTAAATAAGTGTATAATTGTGTCACTATTCCACCAGTTCTAAAAATTACGTGTACCCACTATAAAGATACAATCAGTTAGTTATATTTATTTTACTGATAGTGACTCGCGGTGGTATCAGGCTGTTTTCATATGCAAATGACGTATGCTATTGTTTTAATTATGTATATTAACTAAACGCGTCACCTGAAAACATAATATTAATGTCCGTTAAGATTTTAACGAAACACGGTTATCGCCCCTGATATCAATGTGAATATTTACGTCTGCTATAAAGTGTATAATAATGCCAATCAATACGTGGGCTAATGGTGAATGAACGTTTATTTTGCTAGAAAATGTCTCAGCTGATGTCTCTGATATAAAGAACAGTTTGTACCTACTGAGGGGGCCTGTACCTTTAAGCGCAAAGAGGTTAAATTCCCATAGACAAATCAATTGTTTGAAAATAAAAGAAATATTTGACTGAACTTCACGAATTAAAAAGAATAATTTTAAAATTATCAAAACAAATTGTTTATGCATTCTTTATATAGCCGTTAATTGGTGCCAGGTTTCATCAGACAGAAGTTTTACCGTGACAAATTATACAGTAGAACCTCCATGAACGGCCACCTCTCAACAACAACACCCTCTCTATAACAGCCGCTATTTTATATCCCACATGGATGATTTCCTCTGTATCTAACCCTTAGACTGCTGAGCACGAAAATGCTCGTCTACTTTCGCTTTGCCTTCTTTCTCAATAAAACATGTTTTGACAGCATTTTAGAATCATTTCCATTGGAAATGATTCTAAAATGTTGCCAAAGCATGTTTTTGATGATAATTATCGAAGAAAATAAATGAACAGCGGACGACAAAATTTCATTCTGGTATGTGGCTGTGACTGAAGAAAATGGGATTATGGGATGTGTGACCGACCAGTGTAGCTCACGCCTGTAGTCTGAGCTGTAGCCTGATATTGCTTGTTAGTAGCATGACGGGTGTTTCAGTGACGGCATGGCGAACAGTGCAGATCCTGATCAGACTGTGCGGATGCACAGGCTGATCAGGTTCTACACTGGTCGCAAAATCCATAGGCACAATGTCTCCAGTCACAGCCACATATAACATTATGCCATCAGGGGCGGATCCAGAATTTGGGGAACGGGGTGGGGTAGTCCTATTTTCGAGCTCCACGGAGTATGCTAGGGGCTCAGGGAGCAAATCTAGATGTCCGGAAATGCACTTTCCTGTGTGCAACGGCATTTAAATTCAGACTCCAACTGGTGGTAAACTGTGATCTATGTAAACTCCGTGGCTGAACCACATCCAGATCCGCCCCTGCGGCTATTGTCCAGATCTGCCCCTGCGGCTATTGGTCAACGTGTATTCGGTCCATTCTCAAATAAGACGGCATATCTGATACTATTGTGTGCGGTATACAGATATCCCGACCTGATACTAGATCCGCCCATGCCTGAAAAACGTTAAATATAAGGCCGCGTCATTTGACAATACACCGATCGTGACAATTTTCTCCATTCACAAAAGTCTATCGTATAGGATCGGCTTATCTCGGAGAAAATCCGTCTTAATCGTACTTCCGGAATTTGTCCATTTTGATTGCGGAAACCTACGAACATTTCCGTAAATGAGGTTATTTGAATTCGGCATTTGATCCAATGTTTCGACAAATTTGGGACATAATTTATGAATATGTGGCTGCTTTTCAAAATTATAAATATTACTGGAAATGTTGAAACGAAGTCATTCACCTGTCCTGTAACCGAGTTTCGCAACCAATAATATGACCAGTCAAAAACGCGTGTTTATAATCATCAGTCGGTATTAAAAAAAGTCCGCAAACGATAACTTGCTGCTTGTTTACAAACAAACCTGTCATAAACAAAACACAGAATTGACAGGTAAATATACCCGTGCCAGTATTCCTTTTCAATATTCAACGGTTCTTGCTTTCTCAACGCATGTAAACTATTTAGCAAAATGTGCCATCTTTCTCACTTAAAATTGGGTCAAATCATCAGTCGTAAGATTGCCCCAAAATTAACATCGACAATCAATTATCCGGACAAATGTATAACCGTCTTATAACTTGTATTATCACCTTAAAATCATAATGATTGTCTGGATAATTGGTATGACCCCTGTACATGTCTATTTTGCGCACCAAGATACACTTAGTCTATTATATTGACATGCATGCACGTGCACGTTATAATGTAGTTATTATGCACGAAAACAAGGTTATGATATGATAATACACTTGATCTACCTATATTTGGACTCCTCGATTGACCTTCAGCAACTTATTATCGTCTGTCATTTATAATCCAGTGTCACGTGCAAAGTGTGACTGACCTTTAGAATACGGCGGAAACAAACATACGCTATGTAGTCGCTCTCGTCATCGCATCGCTGATGAATTGATAATTACGCATTAGCTTGTGCATTTTCAAATTTGTTTGATTTCTTGATTTGGCAGCACAATCGTCTCCTAAGACGATTCTCATATTTTGTCAAAATATTTTTTTGTAAAGAAATACCAATGTATTCAGGTTTTCTTTTCACATGTGTCCGATGTCTTAATAAAACATGTTTTGGCAACACATTAGAATCGTCTCCTTAGACGATTCTAATGTTTTGTAAAAAAAAAAAGGTGTTGTCACATTTGTTTAATATCGTAGACCGTGCAAACAATTGACAAATTCAGAAACAACTTAATTTGTGTTTCTCGAGTCGGGTTTCATATGGTGGCGAGGAAATATAATCGATTATACACCGTGAAAGTCTTTTTGGAACGTAAATGTCAATTGTCACGTAGGCCATTTCAGTTTACCGCCGTTACGTCAGTTTTTATTCTAAGTTTATCCCGTACTATCGTGGTATCGCGTCATCGTCATCGTGGTAAAGTACTATCGTCATCGTGCTATCGTACTATCGTCATCGTAGTATCGTACTATCGTAGTATCGACCCGATAGCGATATTACGATGGCCTTAACGGAACACCGTACTTGCCAGATATTGTTACCCATTCACGGCACTAACCTACTATTCTCTATACGTATGGTCGCTCGGTATGGGCATGTCTTTCATTCGTTTATAATGGATGTGTTGTGACCTAGGGCTTAGAACACCCGACTTCCAATCTGGAGGTCGTGGGTTCAAACATAGCATTGGGCATCAAACATACCTTCATAGTATTTCCATCCCACTGGTCTGTCGGGTGAGACTTTAAACTGTGGTCCCGTCTCTGTATGACCTTAGCTGTTGCTGTCTGCTGGGACGTTAAACCCATTCAATTTCAATTTTTCCTTCGTTTATATGCCGCGTAGAAACGATAAGAGAACCTTAAATTTCATTTCCACCACGTGAAGGAACGTGCATTTATTTCTCTAAAGTTAAGTTTCTTGGCCTGACGACGCAATGAGACGAAAACGTTAATTTACATAAAATAAATCAATAACCATCCATTGCAAAATATGATTATAATACTGTAGTATACACATTGTTTTACACAGTAACTTCCAGTCTTGGAGCCGTAGACAAGAAGAAATGGAATTCGTTTCTACACCGCGTCCGCATCCCGTAGATGTCAGGGGTCCGTTTCACTAAACTTCGTACGACTAAAATGTTCGTAAGTGCAAAATTATGATAGTCTGTCAATTTCACATTGACAATGTTTTCCAATAAACAATTATTACATATGCAGCCTATGCTCAATTCAAGTAAATCCATCAATTGAAATTTACAGACGATCCTAAATTTGCACTTACGAACATTTTAGTCGTACGAAGTTTAGTGAAACGGCCGCCAGATGAACACACGTTGGCGAAAAGAAAACCTTGGATGAACGCTAATTATCGTTATTTCGTGACACAGAAATTAATTTTAAGGTTGTGAACGGGAAAGAAAGATCTTTAGAGGCGTAACATTTACGTTCCTTCTCGGCGAATAAACAAACTTTATCGTTTTAAATTATAGTTTCTACGTTTATTCGGCTGAACTCCAGCAGGTAACGTGATGGAAATCGGTACGGTCAACTCCATTCAATTAAACACTGTACAAAGTAGTAACACAGTGATTCGTCGCATTTTGCCGAGTCATTCAGACATTACATTACTCGGGTTTAGTTACGTCGTATATAATAAGGGAACCCCCATTCACCGCAGATACGATATACAATGTACTAATATTTCTTAATAAATAAACTTCCTTTTTTAATCGTCAAAGGTCAATGAATGTACACCAGGCACGTCGCCAGGTGAATAGTATATACTGTTCTGTCGTTATTTTAGGGTTTTTGGGTTTTTGGTTTTTTTAGTTACATTGTTTGAACCAAGGTTTTATTCATCTATAGACCACATACAACAAAACTGGGGTTGTTTCCCATTTTTTTATATAAGTCATATGGACGCCATCTTGAAATTCAAAATGGCCGCCATTGAAATTTATATTTTGAGGTCAAGGTCATTATGTGTGGTGTTTTTGCAGCGGAAAACACATTATTATGGACAAGAAATATTAGCAGGATGAGTTCAATACAGTTTGAGATACCAGCCATTTTGGTTTTCAAGATGGCCGCCATTTCAAAATTGGAAATCCAGTATTTATTTTACATTTTTGAATGTCGTGGTAAGATTTAGTTTTTTCCTTCTGGTTATACTCGTATTTCTTTCAACACATTCTGCTGAGTTTATTGCTAACTGGTATTGTGCTACGAGTAAGTTTTAGTTTCAAAATGGCCACCGAAATGTACATCGCCACATCGAAGATTTGTAAAACATTGTTGTCTTACTGTGGCTGTAGTTCTTTCAAATGATATTGTGATTGTAACGTGAGTGTCTGCTTGAAAACATATCTATATACAGCATATAACAAAACTGAAGTTTATTCCATTTTTTAAGAGCCGCATGGCCGCCATTTTGAACTTCAAAATGGCCGCCATTGAAGTTAATTTATATTTAACGTCAACGTATGATGTTTTTATGTTATTATTATTATTATTAAGACTATTGGCATAATTATTTCAGTATATTTGAAAATGGCCGCCATATTATTTTTAAAAAGGCCGCCATTTAAACTTGACAATCTAATATTTATTATACATGTTTAATGCAGTGCTGATATGTGTTTCTTCTGCTTATACTCATAATGCAATGAACAAAAAGTGTTGAGATTATTGCTAATCTAGTACTGTGGTACCAGACGCCATTATCTTCAAAATGGCCGCTGGAAATAAGTGTGTAACATACATTGCCATTTCAAGGATTTACATCTATTACGTATTATTGTATTACGTATTTACATATATTACCTATTGGTGTGGCTTATAGTTATGCTTCTTCAAACGATATCTTGGTTAGCACATGTGTTTTCCTTTAAAATAAGAAGATGAAAATATAGCAAACCATCCATGTTATCCAAGTGTATATTATGGTATTGTATATTACATTGCAAAGATAAATACTCATGTTCTCCATTGATTCATGAGAAAGAGTCTGTTACGGCGATATGATGCACCATCTGCAGTCTGTAAGATCTGGCATTGTGCTAGCAGACTACAACTGGTCTCAACAGTTTGCTGTCTTTATGGAGTCCAGCTTAGTAGCCAATATTTAGCTATTTTAATTTTAAAGCTACGATGTTATCATAGTGTCTCTTGCTTTGTTGATGACTGGATCTGATCTTGTCACAAAACGAAACATGTATTGCATATACCTCACAAGTGCTCAGTAAACTTGACAGAAGCTGCTGTCCCATCAATAACTGTGCATGTGACCATTCCGGTTATGTGAATTTTGATATTCCAGTATACCCAAATATAGGTATGTACATTCACCTTTTGTTTTTACGAAACTGTGTTTCACAATGAGTACTGTTCGCCCAGTTAACCCACTAGACATTGGCTACTTCATCTGACACGTGTGTACTTGGTACACAATGTTTACTGTAAATCCTTTTCAACTGTAAAATGGCCATTTTGGAGTTCATGCTGTGTGACTGTTGTTGTTAACAGTTACCAGAAATTATTCTCATTCCGTGTAGAAATCTTTGTAGCAACAGTATGTCATGGGTGGCCTGGTACATAGTGTGATATCAGAGTTTCTTTGGCTTTTCAGTTTCTATCTTCAATCTTCCTACCATTTTGCCAGAACATAATATATTGCGCTTATCTAATGACTGAATGCCGAGATGGCCATCGTGCACGGCTTGCAACATTTTGGACTCGAGAGGAGTCAGAATTATGTGTTTAGATCCTTTCAGTTTATCTCTGTAATCCCATTACGCCACTATTTTCTGCGGACATTGCATTCTGAATTTGAGTTATCCATTTACACTCAATTGTGCATTTCTTGCAACTTGTGATCACTGACAGGTTAGTTCGCAAATACTACACGTACCTGTGAGTTCATACCCTTAGAATATATGTTTGTTACTGACTCGTGGGATTGCGTATCAGTAACTAGTACGTTTTTGCCAGAAACGTGTTTCATGGACAGGCCATATTGTTTCAGCGGCAGTAACATATCCTGTAATCTGTGACGACATGAATAGAGGATTTGTTTAATGGATATGAGAGGCAAGTGATCTTACAACACTTGAACAGTCAGTCCGTACACATAACGAAACCGTTTCCGGCCAAATAACATGCCTCATTATTCATGTTCAATCATGAGCATATTAATTTTATGCGAGAATCAATGATATGGAAGTATTAGCCATTGGCTTGCCTTTGTGGCACACCATAATGCAGTGTCTCTTGCTTTGCCAAGTCATAATATGACAATTTCAACAAGTGAAACGCAATTTGGACCATCAATGCACTGATCACTGGTATATTGACACAGGAGTTGTGATATCTTAAGACCATATGGTAATCGTATATAATGACAATGACCATGGAACAATACTGCCTTTTCGACGTGGCGCTTTTTTGAACAGTTTCATGCATACAATTCTGTATTATGTATAGAGTGTATTCCACCTCTCCATCAGTGTTATGGCAACCAATCTGACATTGTACACACGTCGTCTACACATACTGAACATGTGCACATGGCGTTTTTTAATGCCGAAAAAGTCATTTAATCACACACATACTGCCATTTCGACAGTTCATCTGCACTTTCATGCATACAAGTTTGCATAGGGTATATAGTTTATGTAAGCAACTCCTTTGACCGCATTTTGAGTGTGAATGTGCCAGCACTGCCTTTCAGGAACACCAACAAGATGGAGACTATAATGCAGATGGTGATGAAACTGATTTAAAGCACTGTATCTATAATTAAGAACATTCCTGCATACACACAGTGCCCATCTAACATGTTTGTCATAAACAGTGACTTGAAATTGACTTTAGTCATATATAATTTACTTTCAATAATGATTATAGTCTGGGAAAATCAGTCCAAATGGTTTGTGCATGATTATAATAATTAGAATACAATAGGAACAACTCATGTTTTCATTGATGATATAAAGAACGTTTGTTCCGAGAACGTAGCAAAACAGTCAACACAACCTAACTATAAATATACTTTACTAAAGACAGTACGAAGTGAAGACATAATAAATATTATTTGCATAGAGGTCATTTTGAAAACAAAATGTCCGCCATACCAGTTATCAGAAAAAGTGGAACCAACCCCAGTTTTATTAATTGAAGTATGTAGATGGCATAGCCGAAAAAAAAACCCATTCCATCTGCATTATAAATGTAGATATGAATATTACAATATAGTGTATACAATTTCAGGGCGGCCATTTTTAAATTGTAAGATGGCCGCCATGGGGGTTGTTAAAAATGAAAATAACACTGGTGTTGCTGTTTGTAGTCAAACGATGATTATCATAAAAACGAATCAATATTCTACCTGTATTAGAAGTGTATGTATAATGAATATAGCATTTCAGGACGACCATTTTGAAATCCAAGATGGCGGCCAAACGAATTGTAAAAAAAAAATGGAACAAACCCCAGTTTTGTTCTTCGTGCTCTAAAGATGACAAAACACATTGGTTACAAGAATGTAGCAAAAAAAATGCAAATATACATAACCGTATACACTAGAAGGCGGCCTGGAAGCCCGGGCTTTCGGCAATTGTGTCTTCTTTGTATTTATCCGTCAACACAGTGCGTATGTGTCGTGAAACACGGTGCCGTGAAACATTTTTGATATCCAGTCAACACAATTTTTGCATTTACAGCCATTTGAAGGTGTTGACGGGATAAATAGAATAGTAGGTTAGTGCCGTGAATGGGAAAAAATATCTGGCGCGACTCGGAAACGGGATGTGCTCGGCAGAGCCTCGCCCATCCGTTTCCTGAGCCGTGCCAGTATTTTTTCCCATTCACGGCACTAACCTACTATTCTCTATCTATTTTCCTTATTTCTGAACCAAAGTATATGTTGTGACCACTAATTTGAACCGTCTCGGCGAGACGGTTCAAATGAGTGGTCACAACATATACTTCTGATGAGAAATAAAGAAATTCTTGAGCCTTGCCGGATATGTTTTCCCATTCACGGCACTAACCTACTATTCTCTATCTATTGTAACAGAATAGAACCTGAGTGTAATTACAACCCCCATGCAATGTGAGTGGGTTGGGTACATGACTCATTTTGACAAGCTAAATATGGTATTTATTATTGACATATGATCATATCTACACTCTGTAGCTAATATAATGGTAATTAAGGCATATAATTTCACATTTTCACTAAGACAAACATGCCTGATAGCTTGTTTGGCCACAGGCAGAAATCTAGCAACTTGACAGAATTGTAGTAAGACTGACAAACATGTCTGTCAACCTTGCTGACAGTGTATGGCAGCCTTATTCTTAGGATGATGGAAGTGTTTCAATGACTAATTCACTCTTTCTTGTAAAAATGAGTTATTTTGAGTCTTGACCCACATCCTGCATGTCTATGTGTCCTATATTTGATTACATTCCAAGTCTGGCAAGTTGACATGTTCATGATTTCTCTCTGACAGCGGTCATGTTTGGCAGATCTGCCAAATCTGAAAAATCTTGGGAAGCACATTATAATTGCTAAATTAAGGCTATTTAATCAGATATTCACGAGGTTTGGTTTGTAAATCATAATTAATGTGTAAGATGAACATTTACACAAAGTTTCAGATTGTTAAATTCCCGTTTTGGTTGATTTTAAGGATAAAATCAAGTTGAAGTGGCGCTCAATTTTGAATGCGAAAACGCCAACGTCTCCGCAGCAAAACTGTCGCATAAAGTAAGTTATCAAATCACCGAACCACTATTGATTACCTGTGTATACCAAGATAAATATATATACTAAATGGGATAATTGAGAGAGTTACCATTCGCAACTAATTCAATTTGATAAATATTTGCTTGAATCCCCCCCCCCCGCCCCACGTAGAATGCAAGATATTGCATCTAAGTTTTGAAAATGTTCCACGGGTGACAAGCCCCGCTAGCCGCATTAACTTTTGAAATACAGGTAACCGCGGAATACCATGCGGTGGTTCCATCGTGTGTCCGGTTTAACAATGCTCAACTGTACTATAGTATATTGGTATATACGAGGACCCTAAAGACAATATGACAAGGCGTTATCACATGTTCGATACATTTTCCAGTTTTGTTTCTGCATTTACACAACACATGGGCAATGTATGAACATGAGGATGTGATAACACAGTTAGACCACGTTCGTCCGCATGTACGATCGATAATCCACTCCTAAAGCTCGTGGATTATCTCCTCGTACGTGCGGACGAACCGTGATATAACTGGCTTGTCGCTTGGTATAAATTAGGGTGCCTGGCGCTACAAAAGCATACATGTTTGGTTTTGTTTGTTTGTTTGTGTATTGATGTTTAACGGCCTTCAACTTAAGGTAGCGTAGGGCCGGGCAAACGGGTTCGATTCCATTTTAACATGCTGGGGGGTGGGGGTCACAAAATCGGAACGGAATATTTACATAGAAAAAAATATTTTCAGCTCAATCAGAATAGCCCGACCTGGTGCCAGGTCCATACCACATCACAGTCACTTGACCCCTTCCCCTAAAATAGGATTACGAATAATTGCAATACTGACATACAGGGTATTGTTTGTTTGTTTATGTGTTGGGCTTAAGGGCGTATCAACAGCTAAGGTCATTTAAGGCCGGGTCAATGGCTTTAATACTAAATACCATATATTACCTGTACAAATGGGGGGTAAATCCCAAAAATTAGAACTGAATATTTACAATAAAAATTCTATAATTCAGCCCTGAAATCAGAATAATCCTGATCTGATGTCAGGTCCTCACCACACCAAAATCACTTTGGCCCCTCCCAAAAGCAGTAGGATCAGTAATAAACTTACTACTTTTATAATGGGCAAAAACCCAATTCAACTCCCGGGTAACAAAAGAGCCAAAAATAAAAAGATACCAGAGGGCCAAACCAGGCAAATCGTGATTCCTAAAAGGAAGAACCTTACCGTTTATTTACGCCGTCACGTTCGCCCGACCCACCACCCACGACATACGGGGTATAACCACATCCAACCGTCACATACAACAAGAGCTGTAGGAGAACAGCATAGCTCGATTACGAGGATTGTCGATGTACACATGGCTTGACTACGAGGGTTGTCGATGTACACATAGCTTGACTACGAGGGTTGTCGATGTACACATAGCTCGACTACGAGGGTTGTCGATGTACACATAGCTTGACTACGAGGGTTGTCGATGTACACATAGCTTGACAAACAAGGTGGCCGCGGCCTGCATAAAAACCTTAACCAAGGTTGACTAAAAACCTTAACCAAGGTAAACTAGAAATGTGGCCTGTCGGCAAACCAATACCCCCACTGGCAGCCAAAGAAAACGAGGCATTTTTTATTATAAGCCATTTAGCCGAGCGTTAAGGTTTCAAACGCATCAAGTCTGTGACCTTGACCCTGGGCATAGTGTGATAATCCATGCATCGGTGTAGAAGATATAGAGCGGAAGGGAATTTCAATAGGTTTGACCTTTGACCTTCAACTGTGACCTTGACCTTGGACGTAGGTGCGTGGTTATTGATCGCGACGCACCTTCTCATCATGAGAAACATTTGTGCTAAGCAATTTGATAATCCATGCATCGGTGTAGAAGATATTGAGCGGAAGGGAATTTTGATAGGTTTGACCTTTGACCTTCAACTGTGACCTTGACCTTGGACGTAGGTGCGTGGTTATTGGTCGAGACACACCTTCTCATCATGAGAAACATTTGTGCCAAGCCATTTGATAATCCATGTATGGGTGTAGAAGATATAGAGCGGAAGGGAATTTCCAACAGACCGACCGACAGACCGACCGACCGACTGACCGACAAGCTGACTCCTATATACCCCCAACAAACTTTGTTTGTGGGGGTATAATTAAGTAAGTAATTCAAGGTTAAATGTTGGTCAATGTCAGATATAGGTCAGGGGTTATTGATGTACATCACTAGGAGATGAAGTTTTCCAAGTATGGTTGCTGTAGGCCCAGGATTATTCCATATACAAGCTTGACTAAAAACCTTAACCAAGGGGAAATAACTAAGTAATCCAAGGATAAAAGTAGGTCAAGGTCAAATATAGGTCAGGGATTATTGATGTACATCACTAGGAGATGAAGTTGTCCAAATATGGTTGATGTAGGCCCAGGAGTATTTCATATACACGATTGACTATAAACATTAACCAAGTTTGAGTACAAACCTTAACCAAGTGGAAATAAGTAAGTAATTCAAGGTTAAATGTAGGTGAAGGTCAAATATAGATCAGGGGTTATTGATGTACATCCCTATGAGAAACATTTATCCAAGTATGGTGTCCGTATGCACAATAGTATTCCATCTACAAGCTTGACTAAAAACCTTAATCAAGGTTGACTAAAAACCTTAACCAAGGGGAATTAAGTAAGTAATTCAAGAGGAAATGTAGGTCAAGGTCAAATATAGATCAGGGGTTATTGGTGTACATCCCTATGAGAAAATGTTGTCCAAGTATGGTGTCTGTATGCACACTAGTATTCCATGTACAAGCTTGACTAAAAACCTTAACCAAGGTTGACTAAAAACCTTAAAAACCAACCAAGGGGAATTAAGTAAGTAATTCAAGGTTAAATGTAGGTCAAGGTCAAATATAGGTCAGGGGTTGTTGATGTACATGACTAGGAGATGAAGTTGTCCAAGTATGGTGGGTGTAGGGCCAGGAGTATTCCATATACAAGCTTGACTAAAAACCTTAACCAAGGGGAATTAAGTAAGTAATTCAAGAGGAAATGTAGGTCAAGGTCAAATATAGATAAGGGGTTATTGATGTACATCCCTATGAGAAAAGGTTGTCGAAGTATGGTGTCTGTATGCACAATAGTATTCTATGCACAAGCTTGACTAAAAATATTAACCAAGGTTGACTAAAAACCTTAACCAAGGGCAATTAACTAAGTAATTCAAGAGGAAATGTAGGTCAAGGTCAAATATAGATCAGGGGTTATTGATGTACATCACTAGGAGATGAAGTTGTCCAAGTATGGTGGGTGTAGAGCCAGTAGTATTGCATATACAAGCTTGACTAAAAACCTTAACCAAGGTGTGACGGTGACGCCAACGCCGGGGTGACAACATAAGCTCTAACTATTCTTCGAATAGTCGAGCTAATAACTATTCTTCGAAAAGTCCAGCTAAAAATGCCAAATACGTACATGAGCACCAAACTAGGGGCCTATTTCACCAACATTGCAAAGCATACTTTTCTAGCAAAGTATACTTTGAGGGAGAAATTTTCAATTTTAGGATAAATTTATTTATTTGTATTATACTGAATTTATTACATTATCACAGCCATTTTGGCTGTGATAATGTAATAAATTCAGTATAATAATTCTGAATAGTTTTAATCATCAAATATATGCGGTCATTAGTTCTGTATGAAATACTGCATTTCGGAAAAAAAAATATAAAAATAAATGATTACTCCCTCAAAGTATACTTTGCTAGATAAGTATACTTTGCAATGTTGGTGAAATAGGCTACTGGGGCCGTTTCACTAAACTTCGTATGACAAAAATGTTCGTAAGTGCAAATTTAGGATCGTCTGGAAATTTAAATTGATGGATTTACATTTATTGAGCATAAGCTGCATATGCAGCCTATGCTCAATAAATGTAAATCCAATAATTGTTTACAAGAAAACATTGCTAATGTGACATTTACAGACTATCATAATTGTTCACTTACGAACATTTTAGTCGTAAGAAGTTTAGTGAAACGGGCCCCTGGTCTCTGGTCGGGATGAATCCCGATCGTTAAAATATCCATCACATGCTCCCACCTGCCACCGACTGGGTAGGAAAAAAAGAACACACTTAAAACTGTCGAATATTGTAGATTTTATTTATAAACCAGTCTGATAAAACCAGATTGGCACAACAAATATTATGGACATTTCACATTATTATTGTTGATCTACTGAAAATAGTCTCGAACCACGGCGTAGCCACAAGATCGGTTGTTTTTATCCATTAATACTATTATCGCAAATACAAAATTTACCCAAACTTTATTTTGAAAATCTGTCATAGTTTCAGTCTCTGACGTCGTAAATTGACAAAAATTCCACAGCAGATGCGGAAAATTCCGCATCTGCTTGGGAATTTTTGTAAACTTTCGGCATTATTTACGGAAAATATTCACAAATCTTCGAAATCATATTTGGATTTGTTTCCATATGTGGTCTCGTATACAACCGTGTGGGTTGTCCCTTGTTGAAGATGCATGAGAAAATATAACCCAGTTCTAAGATGCTCGTTTTGTTTGTTAGTTTATTTACTGGTGTTTAACGGCCTATCAACAGCTAAGGTCATGTAAGGCCGGGCAAACGGGTTCGATCCCGCTTTAACCTGCTCCATTGGGGGGAATGTAATATATTTACATCGAGAAAGATGACTGTCAAGGGCATGTGCAATTGTATATGAATTCTGGATGATGGCAAATATCAGGAATATAGCATGTCAACTACTAGCGTGTCAACTACTAGCACAACCTTGTTGGAATCGTTTTCCAATAGCAATAGCAATAGCTGTATACAGCTGTTTTCCGAATGGCAAAGAGCATGTTTTTCTTTTTAATTTGAGGAAAAAATCCAAGTTAAACATTTTAATTTTTTCAGTTAGTTGTTTACCTGCTGTAAAGTTATTAATGTATTACATTGTATTTTAGGTTTAAAATAAGCATTTCTAAACTCACATTTTACAAATTTTTAAAAAACACAGTGAAAATACCAACATTTTGAATGTACCTAAAATGACAAATAAAGTATGAGAGAACAGAATAAAGGTTGTTCAGTAGGACATCAATCAATTTTAATTTAAAAAAATAAATTCCTAATTACCATTTGTATTCGCTACCAGGATATGTGCATTTTGAGATTCACAAGTTAACCCTCACTACGCTGGAGACGGGAATTGCCGTCTGCTATTTTTCATC